>CM021101.1:150520738-150586481 GCA_007115665.2 Sequoiadendron giganteum | reverse complement strand
TTTTTGTTTCTATCAAACTAGACATTGATTTGCTCAACTTCCTTCATCATGACATTATAGATGGCATTCTTAGGATCACCATAGGTTTCCATTTGCATTTGACTAGTTGCATTATTAAGTTTTACCATCTCCTTAGACACTCACTTTGCAGATTTTAGGAATACACTCCTTACCATCCATTGTCAATACTTTGTCTTCAAAAGTAGGTTATCATTGGACCCAATCACCCTTAGTCATTTAGTCAAAACTTTTGTGAATTGTTTCCCACTCAACAGTCTAGTGTGGAAACTTCAATTTGTCCTCTTTTAGTCCTATTATGGTCCATTGATTTTCCAAACCTGAAACATTGCAAGCACTTTGTTTGGTCAAGTAGTCATTTCATTAGATTTCTCAATAGTGAGTGCATCTTAGGTTCCATTTAGTTTGCATATCATTAGTCTCCTCATTTTAGAGTCATACCATTTGCATCCACAAACCTTTCATCTCCCATTTGCATTTCATAACATTCCTCATTCTCAAAAAAAAAAAAAAAACACAAAAACATAGTGTCATATTTAGGTCATTATCACTCATTATCCCTCATCATCCCAAAGTTGAGCAAAACTTTTTATGGTTGAAACTAGATTACAAAAAAAGAAAAGACTCATGGATTCTTTTGGTCAAGACCCCAATTTTACCGATTTCACCAATGACATGAATTTATTCCCTAACAACATGAACACTCTTGATAATGACATGGGAAATTCTACAATCAATCCTTTTGATGAGACATCTATTCCACACAACCAATTTGAGCAATTCATCTATAGAAACCAAAAAGGGGAAGTTTTACAAGCTGCTGCCCAAAACCCAGAAGTGACCTCTTTTGTGGACGAATTAGTCCTACATGACTCATCCAGATATTTAGCCATGCTTCTTGACCAAGGAACCAGGTTACCACATGGATTTGACCTCAACACCATTAGAGAAACATCCCCTAATCACCAATCACATAGTACTTCCATGGGAGCCTCTCTACAAAACACCATTAACACCATCAATACTACCTCCCTTGGTCATACTACTACCACAACCAATGCAGCCACCACAACCAATGTAGCTACCACAACCAACACAACATCCATTGGAGGATCATCTACCCAAAACAACACCACATCACAATTCATCCCCCAACAAACAACTACTACTCCTTCACAAACATTTGGATCAACAATGGGGGCAACCACCTCACCCATCTTTGGAACATCATTTAATTCCATGGGTACATCAACAAACTTGTTAGGAGGTCCCTCAAATACTATGGCAACTAATTCATCAAATCCTTTGGGGAGAAATAAACGAAGAATTACCATTCAAGGACCCCAACCTAATTATTCACAAGTTAATACCAACATTCCTTTGGGACAAAACACCAATCAAGGCCCAAATACCTCATTTGGTCAAGGCAATCAAGGCACCCAATCTTTTACTCCATTTGGACATCAACATACTCAAAGTCAACAAGGCCCACAAATTCAATCCAACATGGCAGGATCTCAAATCCCCACATATGCTACACAAGTGCATACACAACAACATAATCCCCATCAATACACCCATTTTCAACAACCACACAATCAGAACACTCACTTTGCTCACCAACAACACATTCAAAACCAACACATCTCATCACAACAAGTGGGAAACCAAGCCATACCTCTCACAAACATGTGTGATGCTACCAACAACCCCATTGTGGAGGCACTCACACTACAACTTGCTGCTCTTCAAACACAAGTAGAGACCTTGCAACAATCCAACAAAAAGTCTTACATGTCACATGACTTGTGTCCATATCCATTTGACACCACCTTGTACATGCCACCTTTTCCTCATGGGTATGTAGTACCTCATTTCCCTAAGTACAAAGGCAAGACGAACCCCATTGAACACATAAGAGAGTTCACCACTAGTTGCATGGACATAGCTTATGAACAAACCTATCTCATGAGACTCTTTTCAAGAAGTCTCGCAGGGCATGCACTAGAATGGTTCTCACTATTGCCTAAGGGAATAAAAACATGGAATGAATTGGCAAACAAGTTTGTGGAGAACTATGCCTACAACATTGACACAGACATTGACATTGCCTCCTTATGTAGACTTACCCAAGAGGATGCGGGAGAGACTTTCATTCCATTTTTTCAAAGATGGAGAACCTTAGCAAGCAGGTGTCCTGTAGAAATACCTGAAAAGGAGAAAGTAACCATGTTTGTACAAACTCTCCTTGGACCGCTAAGGTATGGATTACAGGTCCATTGTTGCACCACTTTTGTTGATCTTGTTGAAAAAGGTGTCCAACTTGAAAAAGCCTTGATCGCCAAAGGTGAGTTAAAATATGGTGGCAAAATCATCAACACCACTTCAAACAATAACCCAAGTAGCTCAAATGACAAAAACAAATATTGGGTTAAGAACAAGCATATCACCAACGATGGTGTAGTTGATGCAAAAACCGTTAATACAACTGGTCATGTACTCACAATCAAAGGAGTACAAAGTCAAAATGCACCTGTAACTACACCCACACCAACTGCAAATGTTGTCCAAAGCAATCCTACTCAAACCAATCAAAGACAACCACGCCAATCACGACAATTCCAAAAACGTACATACACCCCTTTGGGTGAACCTATTGCAGTTGTCTTAAAGAAACTTCTTCAAAACGGGGTCATAACATTGGAAGACCCTAAACCATATGACCCCGGTCAGTTCAAGCCAGCGTGGTGGGATGATAATGCATTTTGTGATTTCCACCGTGTCAAAGGGCACAAAACATCCTCTTGTCGTCAATTGCGAAATCTGGTGCAAGACCTCATTGAGAACCACACCATCGAGCTAGGTGGTCAATCCTTCACATCTAATGCGGATCACACTATACATAAAAACCCATTGCAGGATCATGGTAAAGCTTCCTCATCTGGCACAACGAATACCAATCATCAAGCCAACTGCATCCGTCCCGCCTACGCTAATGGTCATCCTACCTACAATTATCCCGATGGTACCATTATTAACAATCTTCGTGCTGCTGATGAAGATGAATGTGTTAATACCATCACCATTAAAAAGGCCCCAGAATGCAATGTCACCACCCACAAAGGCAAAGTCACTATCCCAGGTCCTTCTGCACGTGAATCGAAAATCACCATACCTGGTCCATCTGCAAAACAATCAACCCCTAAACCAGAGTTCAACATTATTGAGCAATTGAATAAAACACCTGCTCAAATATCCATTCTCGAATTGCTCCGTATCTCACCCACACATAAGGCCATCCGGGATAAGGTCTTGCAAGAGTCATCCATCCCAACCAACATTGATGTCAACCACTTTGAGACTATGGTCAGATACCTAAATTCGCCTCATCACATCACCTTTTCGGATAGTGACTATTCCTCACCCAAACCATCTCATAATGATGCCCTTCATATTGAGGTTTTTGTCCACAAGCATAAGGTTAGACGAGTCCTAGTAGATGGCGGAGCAGGATTGAACATCTGCTCTCTAAAATTGGTTAAAGCTCTTGGTTTCTCTGATGCATGTGTAGATGCTAGCAAGAGCATCGTCATTAAGGCATATGATGATGAAGAACGCGCTTCTAAAGGCGTCATTACATTTCCACTCCGGGTGGGACCAGTTATCATAGACACAACATGCCAAGTCCTGGATCGTGATATACACTACAACATCTTACTTGGTCGACCTTGGATTCATGCTCTAAAGGCCATTCCATCCACATACCACCAATGCCTAAAATTCCCTTTTGATGGTACCGAGATCACTATCCCAGGAGATCCTGATCCGTTTCAATACTGCACAAATCTGCGAGCCACCGCTGAACATCAAGTACCCATCAATCAGGAGGCCTCCACTTCCACTTCATCCAAATATATTGACCCATCCACACTCACAAAATCATCCATTCCATTATCATCTACCACACCATCTTCATCGGCCTCTATACCAAGTAAAGATTTATAGATCGAGGACCTAGGCTGTGGAGAGTTCAAATTGAATACGACTTACTGTATTACCACAATACCAAAGCCACCCAAAGTCTATGGTAGACCATGTTTTGCAGTTGAGCCCAAAACCACTTTCAAGGTTCCACCGAAAAGTGTTTTTACACGGTGGGGCGATATGGGTAATGAAGTCATTATTGACATAGATAACTGGATCTACAAAGACCCTATAGAGTTATCTCCGCTACCATTACACCTTTATGGAAAAGGTTATGATATATGCAAGGCCCTAGGTTTCGACAGCACAAGCAGCCTTGGAAAGAACAACAATGGAAGACGGGAACCCATTATCATAAAGGCAAGACCAAGATACATAGGGCTAGGGTATGACCAAATCAAAATTGACGATCAACGTACCCTTGAACTTTCAAGTAAGGTTGTAATGGCTACAGAAAGTGTTGAGACATGCGAAGAATCCCTAACCGAAACAGACTCAAATGAATGGGAATGGGGATCTGACAAAACCATCAGTGACTATGACATTGATGAACTATTCTTAGAACCTGGCCAACCTTCCTTTGAAGAACGATTCCGCCAACAATATAACATTGCCCCTATTGACCGACATTCTAAAGACAAAAAATGGGTGAGCATTCCTTGGAATCCAGAGGAACACAAAGTGTCATCGGCAATACCTGAATCACCCTACCCCATTCCTGAGCCCACCCATGAGCCTAACCCATTTGAGCCCATTATCCATAATTATGAAATGCCTACCACTAGTCACGATGTTGATAATTTCATCCCATATTATGATTTTGAATTTGATTCATCTGACTCAGAGTATGGACCATCCATTGCATCAGACACAGAAGTGCAAATTGATAACTTTGCCTTTACACTTGAGGCATCAATTTGCACACTTTCCACATCTTCCCCATCCTTTACCAACACCGACGATGGAATCTCCCTTTTTTACCCACAACTAATCGACTGGGACCAACAAGATCCACCAGTGATGGACATATTTCAGAATGACGAGGCAATTGCAGAATTCATGGGACTAAGAGAAGCTATTCCATGGGGGGATCACAAAACAGGGTTCGCCATTGATCTCGATTGTGCAGCTTACTTCGGGGAGACTGTGTAATCCTCCAGTCACAAAAATACAAAAAATAAAAAAGAAAAAGAAATGCCTTTAGGTGAAAACCGCAAGGCACCTTCTGGCAGAAAAATAGTAAAAACAAAGGACGCATCTAAAGGTGAAAACCTCTCTGAGGCGCCTAAGGATGGAGGATTGGACTTTCTCCCTATAACACAGGAAAAATCGGCCATGCTCATTGAGGATACAATAGAAGTTAACATAGCTACACTAGAGAATCCCAAAATGATTCTCTTGGCCGCATCATTATCAGATGAAGAAAAACCTGAATTTAAACAATTCTTCACAGACAGGATAGTTAACTTCGCATGGTCATATGCTGACATGCCAGGCCTTGATCCTGAACTAGTTTTGCATCATCTTCCTCTCATCTCAGGAATCAAGCCAGTGAAACAAAAGTTGCGCAAAATGCATCCACAAATTGCACTCTTGGTAAAAGCCGAACTAAAGAAATTACTAGATGCTGGGTTCATAAGGTCAATAGACTATGCTGATTGGATATCCAATATTGTTCCTGTTACAAAGCCAAATGGACAAATCCGTATCTGCACGGATTTCAGGGATCTGAACAAGGCTTGCCCAAAGGATGACTTCCCCCTACCAAACATAGACATGATTGTTGATCTCACAGCAGGATACGAGATGCTATCCCTCATGGATGGTTTCTCGGGATATAACCAAATTCGAATTGCCACAGAAGATCAACATAAAACGGCGTTCACCTGCCCATGGGGAACGTACTGTTGGAACGTCATGCCTTTTGGCCTAAAAAATGCAGGCGCCACATACCAGAGGGCTATGAAAACAATCTTCCATGACATGATGCATATCTTAATGGAAGATTATGTAGATGACCTATTGGCAAAATCTTTGACAAGGAAGGATCATCTCAAGGTCTTGGACAAAATTTTTAGACGGCTTGAAGATTACAAGGTTAGATTGAACCCAAAGAAATGTGTCTTTGGAGTCACTTTAGGTAAGCTGTTGGGATACATAGTTTCAAGACGAGGCATTGAGGTTGATCCAGAAAAAGTAAAAGCAATTCTAGATATGCCTCCACCAAAAGGGATTAGTGAGTTGCGATCACTTCAGGGCAGATTACAGTCTATTCGCCGCTTCATTGCACAGTTGGCAGACAAGTGTCAACCATTCCAATATCTGCTATGTAAAAGCAATCCTTTTGTATGGACGGATAAATGCCACATAGCCTTTGACCAAATTAAAGAATATCTATTAACACCACCAGTGTTAATGCCGCCTATTGAGGGAAAATCGTTGATCCTTTATGTCTCTGCAACGACAAATGCATTAGGGGCATTATTGGCACAAAATGACCATGAAGAAAAAGAAAGAGCCATATACTACATCAGCCGCACACTGATTGGATATGAGCTCAACTACACAACCATTGAAAGGGCATGCCTTGCAGTTGTCTTTTGCGGCGCAAAAACTAAGACACTATATGTTGAGCCATCAAACACATTTGATAGCAAAGATTGACCCATTAAAATATCTCCTGAGTCGTGCGGCATTGACAGGTCGCTTGGCGAAGTGGGTCATGATTTTAAGTGAGTATGACATACAGTATGTGGAGCGCAAGGCTATAAAAGGTCAAGTAATAGCCGATCAACTTGCAGACGCACCAATCCAGGCTACCCACCCTTTGGTAGTTGATTTTCCTGATGAGTCTATTTTTCATGTCGAACCTGCATTACCATGGAAACTATACTTTGATGGGTCCCACACTGGTCATGGCTCAGGAGCTGGCATATTATTTATTACACCACAAGGGGATTCAATTCCTAAATCATTTCGGATTGCTTTCCCTTGTACAAATAATATGGCAGAATACGAGGCATTGGTCACAGGTCTCAAGATAGCAATCAAATGGAAAATTCAGACATTACTCGTATTCGGAGATTCTCAGTTGGTCATCAATCAAGTGAATGATGACTACGACACAAAAGATGAGAAGTTGCTGCCCTACAAGAGAATGGTGGATAGTTTCCTAATGTATTTCAAAATGATTGCATTTGAGCAAATCCCGAGAACACAAAATAAGGCGGCCGATGCAATGGCTACTATTGGATCTCTCCTAGATATCCCTAAGAATGTGTCACAATTTGAATTCTTAGTGGAACAACTGCTGATGCCTGCATATGATATTCCAGAGTCAGAAATGGTGTGCGAGATTGTTGGTCCCAGTTCGCCTTGGTATCAGGACATATACGACTATCTTAAAACCCAAACCCTTCCACCCAACTTGTCCAACAACCAACGAAAATCCTTTATCCGAAAAGCGGCTAGACATACCATCGTCAGTGATACCTTATACCGTCGTGGATTTGACAACACCCTTCTTCGCTGTCTTGACACTGATGAAGCCCAAATGACTTTACGAGAAGTACACGAGGGTATATGCGGATCTCATTCGAGTGGTCCAACCTTAGCTAGGAAAGTCACCAGACTTGGGTACTACTGGCCGACATTGGAAAAAGATGCTCTCCAGTTTGTCAGAACATGTCAGAAATGCCAGGTGCACAGTGATCTGATTCATGCACCTGCACAGGAATTGAGACCAATCACTTCTCCATGGCCCTTCGCACAATGGGGACTCGACCTCGTGGGTAAGATTCATCCATCCTCTTCAAATGGCCATAAATTCATAATCACCGCCACTGAGTATTTTACTAAGTGGATTGAAGCCGTCCCTCTCACTTACATCACCGGTAAGCAAATATCCAAGTTTATTTTGAATTACATCATCTGCCGATATGGTGTTCCGCAATCCATCATCATAGATAATGGGAGTCCATTTAAAAATCAGGACGTTCGTGAACTCTGTTCACAATTCCACATCCAACATCATTTCTCCACCCCATATTACCCACAAGGTAACGGTCAAGCTAAGGCATCAAATAAAACAATTCTTCGCATTCTGAAGAAGACCGTCAATGACGCTGGCTGAGATTGGCACTTACAACTCAATCCTGATTTATGGGCCTACCGAACCAGCATTCGCACACCCACTGGAGCCACTCCATTTTCTCTTGTCTACGGATCTGAGGCCATATTGCCCATCGAGGTTGAAATTCCTTCTCTTCGGGTCTCTTTGAAAGGAATGATCGATGATGAAGAGTATAGACAGTCTCGCCTGCATGAGCTAGAAATGTTACAAGAAAGATGACAAAATGCCTTAAATCATTTGCAAGCATATCAAAATCGTCTTTGCTGAAGTTATAACAAAAGAGTGATGGTAAGAAATTTTGAAATCGGTGACTTAGTCCTAATGCAGAACCCAAGAAATCAGGTTGACCGTGAAAAGCCTGGCAAATTTGAGGCTAATTGGCTTGGTCCTTACATTATTACTGTCGCATTTGGTTCTGGAGCTTATCAGTTGGCCACACCTGATGGAGAACAGTTGACAGAACCTATCAACAGCTTACATTTGAGAAAGTTCTACACATAGCATCAAAGAGCTTGGCTAAAAAACCCAAAATACAAAAAAATTAAAAAAATAGAAAAATCGTCCCTTGATGAAAACCTGGCAAACAGGCATCCTAGTGACACCAAAAAAGTTAAAAAATGGCAAAAATAGTAAAAAGAAATAAATTCATCCAATAGTGAAAACCTGGCAAACAGGCGCTTTGGATAAGTACCATGGTGAAAACTTGGCAAACAGGCGCCATGCGTAGTCGATCATTGCTTCGCCATCTACTGTCACTCAAATCGACCTTTACCCATTTGTCATAATCACAAAGGCCTGACACATTCACGACATGCATTCTAAGTCCTGTCAATTCCAACCATGGTTAAAATTTGGTTGACATCATTCCTTGCATATCCTTGCCTTTACGTTGCGTCTACCTATCTCCATATCATTAGACTCAGTTAATCCCTACTCTATTTGGGGGCAAGAACTTTATTATGTAATTGCATTGGGTACTGCACAGGATCTTGCATTCTCAAAAGTCTTGAAAAAATCCTAAAAATATGAAAAAGTCTTGAAAAAATCCTAAAGATCTGAAAAAGTCCTGAAAAAATCCTAAAAAATCTGAAAAAGTCCTGAAAAAAGACAAAAAAATCAAAAAGCGTCCTGAGAAAATACAAAAACATCCAAATCAATGTCAAAATTCCAAAAACAGAGTCAGAATCAATGCTTGTCCCGTCAATCTAGTCAGTTGCGTCAGTCAGTCTTTGTCCATGTCCGAACTACGTTGTCTCTGCGCATTTGCTACGTAGGCAAGATTCATCTTTGAATCCCCGAGACATTAGGTCAGTCTTTCTAGGTTTGTCAAAATAAAATCATGATTCAAACTTTTGTCCTTTGGACAAGGTCATTGCTTGTGTCGAACTACGAGGTCTCTGAGTGCACGACGTAGGCAAGGCCATCAATCGATGAGCCCCCGAGGCCGCACTAGGTCAGTCCATTAGGGGTCATGGCACAACATTTTCACACACATCAAGTTCTCTTCAAATCAAACAAATCACCTATCAAATCTCAAGCGAACTTTTTATCAGCAATCAGTTTTATCAACTTTTTTTAGCATGTCAGCGAGAACATGTAATCAAATTCTATCAAGACATTTAACCTGGCAAACATTGGGCTTTTCTTCAGATGTGTCCTCCTGAAGAGAAACTCTTGTCATTTCTTTATGCTTTTGGATGTGTCCTTCCTAAGCATTGTCCTCATCATTTGGCATTTTGATGGATTCTCCTCGGTATCAATGTCATTTAGGATGTGTCCTTCCTGAATTCGATATTGCTCGACAGTTGGCAACCTTGATCTTAAAACACTTGGCAAATACTTGGCACTTGTCTTTGGCCTTTTCATCATGTTACTAGTTTTTCAACGAGATCTCGACAACAGGATTTAGAGAAACAACTATGTCTCATGATGTTTGTCTTATCTTTTGACACTCATGTTACTAGTTTCTCAACAATGTCCTGACTATGAGATTTAGAAAAACAACAATGTCTCATGATGGTGGCATTATTTTTGTTCTTTTGACAATCATGTTGCTAGTTTCTCGAGGATGTCCTGGAAACAAGATTTAGAGAAGCAACGACATTTCATGGTTTGTCCTTGTCTTTTTCTACTTGCGGTTGGTTATGACAAAAGGACTGGGGCAATTGCGCTCTTAGTATGCATCATGATCATCCTTGTCTGTGATTGCTTGTCTTACGTGATGGTTCGACCTTGCACACCTTGATTTATGTCATATCATAGTGTTTGTCGGCCATCATGACATTTTCGCCCAATGATGATTAAAGAGCAACAAATATTAAAGTCCTATGGTAAACATTGAAGGATTTAATCTAGGAACTAACATGCATCTCATATAGGCATTGCATTCATATCATCATCCATATGTTTTTCACTAACATTTCTTTGTCTCTCCATATTCTATTCTTCTCATTCCATTTCGAGAGCACACTCGTATTCTCGGAACCCGTCTGTCCTCCCGAGGGGGCATACCGCAATCCTCCTCATCATTCTTCCTCATCTTATCTTGCATTGGGGCATATGTTTGACTTATTTTTCTTTGCCACAATGCGACAGGCTGCATTATGACAAAGAGGGGCAAATGTAGACACATAAAACTCACCTAGGCTTGCAAGCTCCATTTCTAATCATTTTCTTCCTAACATACTTGACTCACTTTCAACTATTAATTAAGTAATTCATAATTATTTAATTAATTCATATCTTTTCATTCTTCATGATTATTAAATAAATAAATTATTTATTTATTTAATGCGTCACTAATAGTCTAATGTCTTCCTATAATCAAATAAATTTCTTAATTTATTTAATTATTCCTGCCCTTTATGTCTTTCTAATTATTAAATAAATAACTTTATTTATTTATTTAATTACATCACTAATTAAGTCCTCCTTCCCTTAAAATTAAATAAATTCTTATTTATTTATCTAATCCACCTTCCACTATAATTAAATAATTATGTTTAATTATCTAATTATTCATTAACCTTTTCTCTTCTAAATTAAATAAATTTCATTTATTTAATTTGATCCACTTCCCTAATTTTGAATTAAATCTTTATATTTAATTTAAAAGGTTCCATTTTGTCACATTCCTCTAAATTAAATAATATCTTTATTATTTAACCCTCTCACCAAAATTAAATAATTCTTATTATTTAATTTCTTCTAAATCTTATTTATTTAAAATAAGTCCCAACACCTAAATTAAATAAATTTATTTATTTAATCTCTCCTATTTTATTGTGCTCATTTTAAATAAATATTTATTTATTTAAAATAAGTCCCCTTTTTAATTCCCTCTTTTAGTAAATAATTTAAATTAAATTATTTACTGTCACATGACCCCACCCTTTTTGAATTAAAATAGTTTTTAATTTAAAAAGTCAACATCCCCTCTTAAATCAAATAATTTTAAATTATTATTTGATTCCCCAATGACTCCGTTTTTCGTGCCCAAGGAATCTCTTGTCACATGCATTGTCAGCCATTGATTTGATTTTCTAAAAGGCAATCTTGACCCTTCATTTCAAATTCGACCTAATGTTGCCCTAACCCTAATTGTGGGTTGTTATATGGAATCTCGTCCATTGATTCTAGGGCATCTCTAACTTTCAATCTTGGCCATTCACACAAAATTGCCTCTTCTATAAAAGAGCAATTTTGGTCACATCTTGCATCTCTTACATCTCTGGTCCTTTGCATTTTTAGAATTGTTTGCATTTCATAGCATTATTATTCTCATTTAGTATAGCATAGTTTAGATTTCATTTGATATTTAGAAATGTTAGATGCTTACTAATTGCATTAGGGCATAGTATAGCATATAGTTTATCAAATTCTTCAATGTTTGCTTAGGGCTTGTCATTTCTATTGACTTGCTCTTTGTAAATCTGAGGGCAAGTTATTTATTTCAGCAAATTTAGAAGGTGTAATGGAGGTTAGTCATGGAGGATGAAGACAACCTTTGAGGTTGTTCATCTATTCCAATGCACTCCATTACCATACTTTGGGTTTTTATGTTCTGCATATTACATTGCTAACCATAGAAATTTCCCTTTGTTACAGTACCTAGTGTGATGGACTTTGACTCGTCAATCAGATAGGAGTATTCTTGTTCACACTTGACATACAAAAACCTTTCTAGGACGAACCTAACAAAGCAAGTATTTGCCAAGTTATTTTACAAGAACATCCAACAAGCACAGTAGATAAAAAAGATAATGATCGTTGCCCCATTCCTTTCTCTCTAAACCTATTTTGTTTAGGCATCATCGAGAGGTCCTTGGAATGAGGAAAAAATAAGATAAGTCATAAAGACCAAGGAAAAAAGTAAACAAATAAGCTGATGTTCTTCATACCGCTAGCCAAGGCTAAACTACTGTGAGATACCTGATGCTTATGTCCATCATGGGAAGGATTCATCCTAGGACATGTTGTGATCAAGGTTTTGGTGAGACTGATTGGGTGATAAGCTATTGATACTCCAAGTTGATCAACTTGCTTGCTTACTGACCTAGACTTGAGACTTTGATGATTAGGTGTTCACTTTGGAACCTGCTAGACTTGCTTCTGACTGACTCACCAAAGGATGAAGATGATGATTGATTTATTAGGAATGATGATTATTGCAGGTGAAAGCGAGATGAGGTTTTTAGATATTTTGGGTTTTTAGATATTTTGAGGTTGTTTTTGGTATTTTTGAGATTTAGGACAAAAAGACTGACTTAAAGACCTATCCTAGGGGTCTCGGGAGCTAATCCATAGATTAGCCTTGCCTACGTTACACACGCAAAGACCACATAGTTCAATTGACGACAGACTTGACTCAATGATGAGATAGATGGGCAAACAGATTGCCATTTTATTGCGATGAACGCCTAAGCACTGACCTAAGATGTCTCGGGGGATGATCAAAGATCAAACTTGCCTATGTTCAAGCTCAGAGATGATGTAGTTTAGACAATGACAAACTTGACTCAATGAAAAGATAAATGGGAAAACGGATTTCCAGATTGCGACGAATGGTTAAAGGACTAACCTAAAATGTGAAATAGATGGGAAAACGGATTGCCATTGCGACAGACAGCTAAAGGATTAGCCTAAAATTTCTCGGGGGATGATCAGAGATCAACCTTGCCTATGTTCAAGCTCAGAGACGACGTGGTTCAACTAACAACTCTAATTTTGATTTTTTGGATTTTGAAATGTTTTGGATTTTGAATGATTTGGATGTTTTTCGATTTTCACATGATTTTGACAATTTGGATATGGATATGCATGATGATATCAGTGCTCTATTTTTGGATTTTGTTAAAAACCAAGCTTAATGTTGATCGATTTGATTGATGGATTAATAGTTTGACTAAGTGTGTTAAATTATGATATTGCTATCAGGATTCAATCGTGTAGTTTTCAAGCCAAACTCATTGACCCATGATTCATGAGTAGTGGTTCACAAGAACCCATCTCTCATGATAATGAATGGTCCACTTAGCACTCATTGCATCTAGGTTCTTGTGAACCACTACTCATGAATCATGGGTCAATGAGTTTGACTCGAAAACTACACGGTTGAATCCTGATAGCAGTATCATAATTTGACACATTGTGGAAGAAACCTCCTACTTATTAAGTGTGTTAAGTGAAACAAAAGTGATAATGCACTTGTAAACTCTAGGAAGTTGTGTTATCCTAGAGTAAACTTGTACATAAGAGGATGGTTTGACTAAGTGTGTTAATTCAAATAAGATGATAATGCACTTGTAAACTCTAGGAATTTGTGTTATCCTAGAGTAAACTCGTACATAAGAGGGTGGTTTGACTAAGTGTGTTAAGTCAAACGAGGTGATAATTGATTGGATTTGATTGATCAAGATTGATGAAGCTTGTTTTGGAAAAAAATTGTTTTGATGATTTAATGTGACGCTAACGCACAAGTTAGATGTGACTGATATGAATTGTTGGATTGATGTTCGATGAAAGATAAAGCTTGATAAGGAACACCGTCTTGTCAAAATATGCCATAGGCTAGTGATTTGGATCTTTGGCTCACAAATTCTTGACCAATTTGATTTCACGTTTGCAAATGTTCGGATCACCACATAAACTGGAGGATATATATCAAGATTTATTCCCGAAGCGAGATGCAAATATCTGCCCCCAGTGTCTAGCAATGTATGGAATGCCATGGGTGGATGATTGGATAGGTGTATGGATGGATATAGTAAGCATGTAAAGGATGCCAAGGATTATCTTGTGACAAGATAAGGTGTTCAGATAGAGGATGCTCATTTGGATAATGCTTCAAGGCTCAAATAACATTGGGTAGGATGGGATCAATGAAAATGACCCATGCCAAGATGTCTACCATAAGAAAGTATAAAGTGTGCACCAAAACTTCATCAAGATCAAGATAAGGTAGATGGATGGAGATATATGAAAATGGATTGGATAAATGGTTCATGGATGAACAGATGATATGGCTGGAATGTTGGCTTTATTATGGATGTGATAAGATGCTTTCTCTTGAAATGGTGCACACAGATGATCGATTCTACAGATGATGCCTGTTTGCCAGGTTTTCATCATGGTACCTGTCCAAAGTGCCACCATAGTGGTTTTCACTAGAGGACGATTTTTCTCTTTACTATTTTCAATCCTTTTTTTTTTTTTGGATTTTTTGTGTTTTTCTGAAAGATTGTAAGCTTATGTTGAACCACCTGGTGGTGTTTATTTTGATTCTTCTGTCATAATGTGCAATCGATATCCTACTTGAAGAAGTTTCTTTGCCAAGATAGGTGCACTTGAATGCAACTTTTGAGATTCTTGATCTGTTTTATTGATACCAGAGTTAACTCTGTCTCTATGCGCACATCGCAATAGAGTGCCTTCTGAATCCTTATGATGAAGGGTCATTGACAACACATGGTCAATGTAAGAATTGGATATCATGCATGGAGGTGTGGATGGCGGAGTGTGTTTAGGAATAAAAGATGGATTGGTTGATAGTTTGGAACCTTTGACTCTCCAAACTTGGGAAGATGAGGAATAATGGGTGGATACAGAAGTGTGCTTTAAATTAGGACCAACTACTTGATACCCTTTGTATGTTGCTTGAAAAGCTTTCTTTTTCCTTTGTGGACATCTTTGATGGATACTTTTCCCTTTTTTATTTTTCCCCATAGTTTCTTTGACTGATGGAGTTTGATAGGGATAATCTTTCTTTTTTATTTTTTGGTATCCATATGTATTTGATTTGTCTGATATGCTTCTTAGCTTCTTTTTATTTGATAATGTTCTTTGTGCTTTTATTTAAATGTTGGTCCCAATTCACGAATGGGGTGATGGGTTGATGAAGATTCATAGCATGGAAGGTTGTAGTATTGGCATTGGTTTCATCATAAGGATTCTTCGTTCTCCCTATGTTGATGTTTGCTCGAGCCGAAGTTTCCCCCAATTTTGTAGAGGTGTTACTGATATGTTTAGATCCTTTAATTGCTGAATAACCAATACCTTGATACTTAGGATTGCCAACTATTTGCACTTGTTCTAAGATACCCTGTTCATGTAGGCCTAATCCTCTGCCTTGATAATTCATCTCTTGAAACATTTTATTTGCAATAGGATATGATCTACCTTGGAGACAAGGTGCTACTCCTTCTCTGCTCTGTGGTGGATCTTCAAAGGTGACAACTTCTTTATTGATGAAGTAGCTTTCCCTAAGAAAGGTAAGTGATCCAAGTTTATAAGTGATAGGATCCTCCATAGGCGGGATGACTTCTTGATTGATATCTTTAGCTTGATCTTGTGAAATATCATATTTTAATGCTTCTTCAAGCGATGTTAAAGATTCACTGCAAAATTCTTCCTCATGATTCATTCTTGATATGCTTTGTATGATGTTTTTGATTCAAAAATTCTACAAAAGCCTTCTTCATGATCTATTTCTGATTTGTCTTTAGATTTTTCCATTTCTTGGTCATGTGTACAAATGTTAAGAGTAGGAGACTCTTGTTCCTTGGTAATGATATCAAGAGTATGAGACTCTTGTTTTGAATGAAGATCATCTACGTGTCCATCCAAAGAAAGCATCTTGTGGGAATATGGAGGAGTATGTGCTATATGGATATGATCATCATTTGTGACATCTTGTATAGATAGAAGAGTTCCCATTAGATCATTGTAGTATCTCAGAGATACAAATTCTTGATCTTGGTTAATGTCGGAATTGCTTCCAACATTCTTTGGATCAAGTTCTTTACATGGATCAATTTCAAGGGATGGATTGTCTACAAGGGATTCTTGGACATTGTTATTAGGAAGGGGAAGTGGATCAATATTCTCTTGAGCTTTGAGTGGATTTGGATCAAATGTTGAGCTAGGGATTCCTTCAATATCTGTAACCATGGGGTCAAAGGATGTCAATATGTCTTGGGAAGGACCATTGCATTGAGGATGAAGTTGAGTAGAGTAAGTTTACTCAAGTTGTGGATGATAGAATGAGAGGAAGAGTCTCATTTATAGATTTCCAAAATGGAAGAGAGAGTGGAACTGAGCAATGTGGGATCATTCAACACCCAATGACCGATTTCCAGTTGTCAAGATGTGAATGGTTGAGGAATGAGCACATTTTGGTCAATGTGCATGATAAATGCCATTGGATTCAAATTTTAAATTTGAATGTGACATGTTTAGAGGGAAGGGAAATGGAGTTAATGTCACTTGGCTCAATGCAAAGGACATGTACGAGGTCTTAAATGCCTTGTTGGAAGGACAAAGCCCATTTGAATTTGAATTCAAATTTGAGGGAATATTCCCCTTTTATTCCACGTTGAGAGAAAATAGGCAATTTAATAAATCAAAGTAATTGATTTATTGTGCAAGTTGCATTCTCTAGAGGATTTTAGTGATTGAGATTAAATTAATCAAGATTTGATCAATTTAATGAGAGATTAGATGATTTGACAATTTTGACTCAAATTTATGAGTTGATTTAAATCAAGAATTGAGAAGAAAAGAATTAATTAAATAAATTATTTAATTTATTTAACTAAAGAGGATAGTGTTAGATTAAATTAAATAAGGTTTAATTTATTCAATTTAATGAGAAGACTTTAAGGACTTGATTTAAATAAAATGAATTATTTAAATAAACAAAGATATAAGGTTAATTAAATTAAATTGATTAATTTAATCAACAGAGGAAAAAGACTTAATTAAATAACTAATGATTTATCTAGTTAAGAGATGAAAAGGTGATGATAAGTTGAGAGTATGATTTAGGAAGAAACGTCGTTAGTAATCGGGATCAAGCACGTCAGATTGAATTGTATATTTTCCATGTCTACACATACATTATGCTTCTAGACATATTTACATCATTTATTTTCCTATAATTGGGGAAATTTTATATTACACACCTTAATGATTATCTCCAAGCTATATTCTTTTCATGATTTCAATTTTATATGTCTTACTAGCTTGTCACATGATTTTATTTGTGTCATTTATCATATTTCTTCACACTTACATTTTTCTAAATTATATTTACTATTCATGTACTAATTTTTCCCCTCCTCTAATTGTTTTCATATATTCTATGTAACCAATTAGAGGGGATATATAATGCCACTAATGTTCTAATGTGATTTCAAAAAGTGCATTATGCTAGACAAAAACTTATTAGTATGACTAGATAGATCTTGATCACATTACATGATTTTGGTTGAAGTACCATACCATATAACTATTGCTATATATTGGGTAGAGTATTTTAGTACCACTTTCATAAAGGAATTTTTTTTTATCCTTTGCTTTTTCCTACTTTCACATTTTCTTTAACAGTTAAAGAAAAATATAATTGTACCTATTTCACTTGTGTGATAAAGCAATTCATTGCATATATTTTCTTTGTTTTTCAAGTTCCTATGGAGTTTTGGTGCCAAGAAAAATGGACACATGATTAAATAAAGTTGGGCCCATTATTTTACATTGATCCATATCCTTCCATCTATAAATATTTACTTTTCTTACATGGGAAAGAATATTTATGTACTTTAAGATACACATTCATGCTCAATTTACTTGCATCTCAAAGTGGATCAAAATGTAATGGTGAAACTTATATACCCATTCCAATTCCTATTTAGTGCTAGAAGTTTGAGCATGAGCATAAAATGTATCTACATAGATTGATTTGATTTTTCTAGTGTTGTCATTGATGTCAACATTGTGAGAAGCATATTTAGTGTACAAGACCATCTATATCATAAGTTGATCTACTAGAGGTTTGGTTAAGTGTTCTTTGCTGATAATGTTATGGTCCAGTGTGTTCATTTTTAGGTCCAAAGTTTACTGCAAGAAGAGATGTGATTCTGTTCTCTCAATAATATTATTATGACTCATTCATACAACTATATTTAATATTTTGAGAAGTTTTGTATTATGTATAGGAAGTTATCAATGACAGAGTTCAACTTTGTATACTACAGTCATTTCACTATTCAGTATACCAATGTGGGAGACTTCACATTTTCTTGAGAAATATATTCTAATGTTGTGATTCAATTGGATTCTCTCTGATGTTAATGTGAAGTGAAACTGAAGTAATATTGGATCTGGAAGGTCTTTATTTTGAGAAGTGTGTATTGGTTTGGAGTTTTGTGATTAGGTCATATTCCTAGCTGAAAAAATGCATGATACGTGTTGAAGAAGATTAATTATACCTTGTAGATGTTAGTTGAATTTATTTCAGGTCCACACCAACTTGAAATTAAGTATTACACGTTTTTCTTGGGCAAAAAGATATTTTAAGTCTTGTATGGTGCCGAGAGGAGCTATTTTAATTGTTTTTGTTTACATCTAATTAGGCTGACCTAATTGATGTATGAAATTTAATTGTATATATATGAGATGTTTTGGAATTGAAAGAGTGAGTGAAGATGAGAAGTGAATGTGTGAGCTTTATGATCTATCAGATGTGAGTATTGTATAGTGGTAGAAGTTACGGATCATAGTAGAACTATTATGTGACTATTGAGTTGGGCAGTACTTGATATTAAGAGCTTCATTGGAACTATACTATGCACATAGAAGGTGTATTCCATCAATTCACATTTTGGAAGTGAGCCATGCCATTTTGTATCTTGGTAGTGAGCCATATCATTTTGTACTCTGGTCGTGATCCTTTTAAGGATAGTGAGTCCTGATAGTGAACCCTGTAATATATTGTATCCAGATATAATATATTGTGAGCTATTCCTCACCATGGTTTATCCCATTTTGGGTTTTCCATAGAAAAATCTAGTGTTGGTGTGTTTTGTGGTATCATGTTCATTTCAATGTCTTCATTCTTTTTTGTAGTTATATGTGCTTTAATAATTGGACGGTTTATAGTTGAATGGTTTAATAGAATACTGATTCACCCCTCACAATATTCCAGATAATCAACAATTGGTATCAGAGATTGGCTCCTCTAAAGAAGTATAACAACTTGGGGAAGAACCTAAAATTTGAATACATGGAAGATAAAAGATTTTTTATTCCTCCAAACGGGATCTCTGAGCATGAAGATTTGAAGGATAAACTAAAGGAAGAAAATGAGTACATTAAGAAGCTGAAACAAAATTATAGGGAATTCAATAATCAATTAAAGAAAGCAGATGAGGACATCATTAGACTGAAAGAACAATTGGAAGAAAAGAGAGAAATTGAATAGTGTCTGAAAATTGAAATACAAAGGAAGATAGATGAATGTGCAAAGCTTGAATAAGAAGAGGAAATTTGAAATCGGAATTGGAAAGGGATAGAAGACGTGAAGATAAATTTGTGACAAGCTCTACAATGTTGGATGAACTGATTGCAGGACATAGACCCTCTAAGGAAAAAAGTGGCTTGGGATTTGAAGAAGGAAAAAGTTCAAAGGTGAATCGACCCCCTTACATGAAGACTCAAAGCAATGGTGGACATACCAGAAGGATTTATATCAGACAACTTTATGCTTAAAGGCACATATCCTTTAATAATGTATGTTATTCTTGTAGTAAGTTTGGAAATATGGAAAAATAATGTGAAAATAAAATGAAATAGAATGCTTTATCATTCCTTGGTCAATGTTTTGAATGCAAAAGGATCGAACAAAAAACTAAAGAATGCAGAAATCAGAAGTTGAATAAGATTATTTATTCATTCAATGGGTATTGTTATCACTATAACTCATTTGGACACAAGGCTAACTAGTGCAAATATAGATTGAATAAAGGGAAATTTGGATGTAAGAGTGTTGTTTGTCATAAGTGTAGCAATTTGGGACACTTTTCCAGAGACTGTAGAATTAGAAATATGAAAAGTGACAATTTGATAAAGAGAAATGAACTAATCATCAAGATTGATTCGAGAGAAGTTAAGAAGGAAATGAAAAAAAATTGGAGAAAGGAATGAGAATGTAAATTATTAATTTTATCTGTGTCAACCTTCAATGCAGGCAACCTCGTCAGAAATTAAGTCCATGCAATGGCTTAGGGGGAGAAACAACAGAAAAATTCTAAAAACCCCTCAAATATTAGATGCCAGGTAGTCATGACACAAAGATATGTCTTGGAAAAAGGATTTCTAAAGCTATTTAAGAGAGTTGAGGAAGAAAGTATTGCAATGTGAAAGCTGGCTCAAAATTTGGTAGCTTTTTTTGTAGAATTTATTGCTAACACATTTATTGATACAGGTCAAATCATGGAGCCTAAAACATATTTAAGAAGACAAATTCATTTGATGCGAAGGAAATGCAAATTGGTGGAGAGGAAGTGGAGTCGAGGTGTGCTACGAAAGCTGAACATCAAAACCTTGTTCTTTGCTAGAGAAAATTACAAAGGTATTCTACTTAAATAGTTCTTTTCTAGAATTTTCAATTTTAATGTAATGGATGGTTCGAATCTTGTGAATGTTTCTAAAAAATTGCAAATCAAATTAAAAGGGTATTCTCTGAAAAATTTGTCGAAAGATTCGGTGGGTACATTTTTTGGCATTCCCCTTAAAGTGATACCTACTGAAGATATTTATGCACACATTTATGGAAAACTAAGGAAATGTTACTTGCTCGATTAAGTATTTTATGGAAGAATGAATTGGAAGAAAATTATGATGCATATAAAACCCTAGTTGAAAAGAAACTAGATGTATGTCATAAATTCTCTCTATTTGAATTCAAAAAGAAGTACATACTAATGGCATTAAGCAGGATTCATGGTGCACACTTGATAACCAGAGAAGCTATAAGGGATGTGACTAGTTTATGGTCCTCCAAACTAGTTCTGAAGTGGAAGAATGTTAATGATCAAGAAATATTGGAGATGACTGGAGCGACTCTTGAAGGAAAAGAACTTGTCTTGAGTACAATTGAAAATTCGGTCATCTGGTATGCTGCAATGCTTATTAGACATAAAATTTGCATACCTGGTAATGACTATACATTTTCTATTGTTGTTGCATACATTGCATTTGATATGGTTAAGAATGGTGCAAAATATGATTTTGTGTGAGCTACTTCAACAAGACCTAATGAAGAATTTGAAATAAATCAAAAAGAATAAGAAGAGTAAATTCTGGTACAACACTTTAACAATTTGCTTACTCTTTTACTTTATGAGGGAGTTACCAGTTATTGGAAATGTTGAATGGACAAACGCAAAACCTATAACACACCAGATAAGGAATTTCATGACAAATCTCGGTGGTTTGGATGCTCAATAAACTGCTCTCGCAACATTATTTGGAATGTTTCAGATGAGGATGAATAAGAGAACAAGAATTCTAGAAAGTGTGGTGGAAAAATACTCTGGAAACATCAATTTCCTTGTCTCTACTGATTTTTGTTACATAGAAGTGATTGAGTCTAGAATTGTGTGGATTTCTAAGTTGGATTATGAAGTAACTAAGGTAGAAGTTTATCATTATGCAAAAGTGCTTCTAGAAATCCCAAAGGACCCTAACAAAATAGATGTAGAAAAAATGTCTAGACTGAAGCCTCCAGTAGTACAAAAAGAATAGGAAAGAAGAGAAAAAGTGTTAAGAAATAAATCATTGACCAAGAAGGAAGCCAATTTGAAATAATCCAATATGAGCATGAAAGTGTGAACATACAAGACCTAGATAAAGCATTAAAAGACTTACAAGAAATGTTTCTCGGTGCTAGCTTTTATTCATCTATGTCTACTTTGGAAAATATCAAGAGTATAATTGATTCTTTGAAAGCATACATCTCCAGATTAAAAGAACAAACATGAAATGCGTCAAATGTAAGGACTACAGAAGAAAACCTAGAAGGAATCAAGAATAAATGTGCAGATGCACACCGCAAAGTTTTGAAGGAATTAAAGGATGTTCAAGGTTGTGAAAAAGAAGCTCAAGAGTTAGTATCTTTCTACCTGAATTGGTCTAACTGGACATTAAATGCAAGAGATGAAATAAGATAGAATGAAATTCGATTGAGCACTCAAGTAGATGTTTATAGCTTGGAAAATGATAGGGACAATCGAAGATGGTCCTACATTATGCAACTACTCTTTTGTCTTTAGAATCAGAGAACACAAGTGATCACATAGTATGTGGCACTTAGAGATTTGGTAAAAAACAAGCACACTCCTATATCCAATGCTCTTGACAGTGTTGGCAGTCTATTAGAAATGAATCTCAACTCCAACACTATGGAACAAGGTATATAGTCTTTAACAAATCTTGAATTACTATACAAGACTCTTGCAAATGCAAAAGTTTCATGGGAATAAGGTAAAGCTACGTGGAAGGATATCCTGAAGAATCTCAAGGGATCTTCTTCTTCAAGTTAACATTTCCATATCCTTTTTTTTATCAATTTTGATGTATACAAACACATATTCAAGGGAAATATAATTTACCCCTGCATGACCTTTGTCATTGATGTCAAAGGGGGAGATAGATAGATAGTAAGAAGATTTATTTATTTATTTTTGGAAAATATTTTTGGAACTCAAGGACAATTTTGTAAGGGGGAGCATTAATTTTGAAAGGGGAGTATTTGGTTGGTTTTGTATCAGCATGAATTTTTTTTTTGATATGCATGTTGCCATCAATACCAAAGGGGGAAATTGTTGGAAGTTTGAACATGTGCATAAAATGTACCTACATAGGTTGATTCGATTGTTCCAGTGTTGTCATTGGTGTCAACATTGTGGGAAGCATATTTAGTGTACAATACTATCTATACCGGAAGTTGATCTATCAAAGGTTTGGTTAAGTGTTCTTTGTTGATAATGTTATGGTCTAGTGCTTTGGTTTTTGGGTCTAGGCTTCACCACAAGAAGAGATTTGATTTTTCTCTCTCAATAATTTTATTATGTCTCATTCATACAACTATATTCAAGATTTCGAGAAGTTTTGTATTGTACATGAAGTTATCAATGGCAGAGTTCAACTCTATATACTACTTCCATTTCTCTATTCAGTATACCAACATGGGAGATTCTTTATTTTATTGAGAAGGATGTTCTGATGTTGCGATTCTAATGGTAGTCTCTTTGATGTTAATGTGAAGTGAAACTGAATTAATATCGGATTTGGAAGGTGTTTACTTTGAGAAGTGTGTGATGGTTTGGAGTTTTTTTGATTAGGTCATATTCTTGGTTGACCTAATGCATGATATGTGTTGAATAAGATTAATTATACCTTGCAAGTGTTAGTTGAATTTATTTCAGGTCCATGTCGACTTGAAATTAAGTATTACACGTTTTTCTTGGGCAAAAATATGTTTTAAGTATTGTATGGTGCCGACAAGAGCTATTTTAGATTGTTTTGTTTACTTTTATTAGGCTGACCTAATTGATGTATGAAATTTATTTGTATATATATATATATATTATATATGAGATTTTTTTGAATTGAAAGAGTGAGTGAAGATGCAAAGTGAATTTTTGAGATTAATGATCTATTAGATGCAAGTAGTGTATAGTGGTAGAAGTTAAGGATTAGAGTAGAATTATGATGCGACTGTTGAGTCGGGAAATACTTCATATTGAGAGCTTCATTGGAATTTTACTCTACACATAGAAGTTGTATTCCATCAATTCACATTTTGGCAGTGAGCCATACCATTTTGTATCTTGGCATTGAGCCATATCATTTTGTACTCTGGTTGTTAGCGTTTTAAGGATAGTGAGTCCTGGTAGTGAGCTCTATAATAGTATCTAGATATGATATATTGTGAGCTAATCCTCGTCATGGTTTTTCCCATTTGGTTTTTCCACATAAAAATTTGGTTTTGATGTTCATATGCAATATTTCTTATTCACCTAATTATAAGAGCATTTTTTTATGTATTTAGATGAGATCCCAAGGCTTTGTATTCCTTATCCTGGATTGATCCCACAATGCTCAAATTTAATCTCAAGTCAGTCAAGATTGATGGGCTAAAATTTAATCTCTCAATTTCAAAATTATTGACCCCCCTTTCCTACTAGTTGTTGGTAGTTGACTTGGTACATGTTTGTGCAACTATTCATTATGTCTTGGTATCTAGAGACATTCTATTTTTGCATTTTTACATCATCAAAGAATAAGAAGAGACTAACAAGGATTATCTACATTACACAGAACATTTATTCCAAGAACACTTCAATTTCGAGAACTAAAATGAATATATTTACATCATAATCAACATATCATGAATTTCATGCTTGCTTGTTGTTTACAAACATTTTTCCAAGGTCGTAAAGTTGGTCTATCAAAGGTCTTGATGTAGAATAACATGACACTTGTGATCCAACAACTCCCCTTATGTATTTTAAAATACCAATAGTCCTTGGCACATCTAGATAGAAAATATTACAACAAAGTATGTCGCATGAGTTTTTCATCTACTAGATTAGATTTGTGCCTTAGAGATTTTTTTTGTGTTGTTGATAATTGGCATTGAGCCACTTAGGATCAATTCACAAAAGATTCCAAAATATTGTGCACCTTAAAACAATTAATTTTTGGACACTAGAAAACTAATTCGAGACACCTTCTTGTGATCCACCAACTTCCCTTATGTATTTTCAAATACCACTAGTCCTTGGCACATCTAGATAGTAGAGATTACAACAAACTATGACACATGAGTTTTTCCATCTCCTAGATTATATCTATGCCTTAGAGATTTCTTTTGTGTTGTTGATAACTGACATTGAGCCACTCAAGATCAATTCACAAAAAGATTCCAAAATATTGTGCACCTTAAAATGATTAAATTTTGGACATTAGAAAACTAATTCGACACACCTTCAACATTTATATTCCTTCATTAATATGAAAGTTAACTAAATTTATTTTTTATTTAATTATCAATTTCCAACTCCTAAATTAAAATCTAAATTAATTTTATGATTAATGTTTGCATTATTTTGATTAGCCCAGATTTACAGGAAAGGGTTTTTATTCCCTTACAAAATCAAAACCGAAAGGGTTTTAACAAAACTTGAAAATTTTGTTGATAAACCACTAGCGATGGGTTTTTAACACAACTATTGAGATTAGAGGACACATGTGTAGTGAGAGCCCCTAACGAACACTATTTTGAAATACCTGCTTTAAATCTCATCTTTCAAATGTTCAGTGAAACATTGGATTTGATTTTGTTGGTTGCAGGTTTTTTCTTTTCTGATATGATCAGAGAGCCCTCTGCTAAATGCCTCAAAACAAAAATGGTGGCTGAAAATCCAAACTCATTTAGGAATGAGTTTGAAAAAATATTGCGAGCATCTCAACCAGTTGGTACAATTTGAATTTTCTTGACTTATATTTTCCAGTTTTTTCCCCTACTATTTTTCATTCTGAATTATGTATGGCTTTTTGTTTTAGTTTGAGAGAGGTTTCCATGATTAGCCATATTTATTTTGTTCTTTTATGGGAATTTTGGTATGGAATTTAGAATGATAAAAAGAGAGGCTTGTGAAGGCGAGTCGTGATGTTGCACATAACAACAAGAAGGTTATATTTCACGTTCATAGGTACTTATTTCCTATAAATTATGGGACGAATGTTGATTCTGAATTTGGGAATTGAAATTTTGTTTGTGTGGGAAAGGGTATAGAATCTAAGGAATTTGTTACTTTGTCATAGATAAGAAATTGAAATCGTAAAAATATTTAATTGGAATTGCATAGGATGTTTTTTGAATTTAAATCTTTGTTAAGGTTTTTGGCATGTTGCACACTATGTTTAATTTTCTATTTAATTTCGGTTTTCCATTTTTTTTAAGTTGTAGTATAGTAGGGGAGAGGGGCCCATAGTGGAGCAGGGTTCAATAGTGGGGATATAAGTAGTCCTCAATGGGTTCCATAGTAGAGAATCTTAATATCCAATTGAAAAACACTTTTTATCCATAAAATACACAAACTAACAAATCATGTGATGCCACATTAGTGCACCAATAAAAAATGACTTAGTGCACCACTATCGATCTCACTTTTTTTTGGCCCTTTCTTGATACCTCAACAAAAATAATGTTGACGTGGCATCATATTTCATGATGTGACCCTAAAACAAAATATAAAAGCATGTGAGTTGCCAAATAATTGTTGTAGAAAATTGGGATTGTTTTGAAATTTTCACATAGAATTTTGAGAAATGCAAAGTTAGGGTGTTCCACTATGGGCCCCTCTCCCCTATTGAGTTTGAATATTTGTCTCTCTAGTGAGTCTTGGGTGACATTATATTCCGTGTTTTAAGATGCTGTGAGGTTAAGCCTTGACAAAGTTCTTAATATTTGAAAACATGGGCATGCTGGATTATCCCATAATCATTATCCTATCCTCATTATTTCACCAAGATTTATAAGATTTATGGGTTCTAGCTTTATCAGTGCACCCATTGAGCATATGAGACTTCCTTGAAAGAACAAGAGGAAATTTTCACTTTACATAATATATATTGTTCAAATTTTGTAAATTTCATGATAAATGTTGGGAGTAAATTGAACCTTGCTTATCTACTAATGATTGGATCTGCTCTTGTCTGAAAAGTCATTGAGTTAGAGAAGCTGGAGGCTTTTCATGTGAGACTCATGTGTGCCTATGTAATAAAAGTATGTCATTCCCACTAGTTCTTGTCTATATTTTCCTAGAGTTGAATACCTATGCCCTCCCCAACATATTCCTTGCCTTGGAAAAGGTTTAAAATGCCACTACATTTGAGGTTTACACTAATGTTACATAACCTTACAAGGTACATTAAAATATACAAACATGTCCATGTAGTCCTCACACCTACTATGGCTCCCAATATGATAAAATCATGTCAATCCCCCAACAAATCCATTTCAAGAGCATAACCAAATGTTTGTTTAAAGACCCAATACTTGTTCATGCACAAAATATCTTCATATAGATCCCTCTCTGCATCCCATAGCCATTGGAAATCCAAAAGACATTTAATTGAACTGCTTCAACTTATGTATCAAATCAATTTTTCCACTTTAATAGAATATAGTTTACTGCTTTTGACAAGTTTGTCAAGGTGAATATCTAGTTTGTTGCAATAAACGTGTGTTCATTGAGGCAAATGTTGAGTTTTCTACGTATGTAAGTGGAAAATTAGACCATTCTCTCTTTTCCAAGTACTTCTAACATTATCAAACCGAATTGAATCCTTTGGGGATGTTTCAGATCACCCCTTACACCTTCTAAACCATTTTGTGAACTAGTATGCATTTTGTATTATTCAATTAGGTGGCAAATGATTCTCCCATGTCAAGTCTTAATAGGCGACCTCCATTATGAACCCAATGGTCTAGCATGCTTCGATCCAATTTATGGATCATGAAGGGTTTCTTATGTTTTATTGATCTCATTTTCTTAGTATATATGAAGTCAATGAGGTGGAGGATCTTATTAATTCAAATCTCATATAAGGAGATGTCAAATAAAAGTTATTTGTTTGAGAAGCTAAGGTCTCAAGGGCTTGGAAATTGGATGTATGTAGAATCTCTTTGCCTTGGAACCTTCCTCTAATTGGGTAAGTTCCCTCATGTCCAAGGTATGAGAAACAGTAAAATTGTACGAAATATTTGTATGATTTTGTGAGAACCCCTAGTTCTCCTTGAGCTAAATTTTTAATTGTTGGTTTGAAGTTTTATGTGTTTTTGAAATATTCACCAGATAATCCATAAAAATACCAAATAAATACAAATAGAGAATTGTTGAAAGAAAATATGATATTATATAAGTTATGAAATTACATTGAAAGCATTCATACCCAGAAAAAATCCTTTGATGATGAAACCCTTATTACTAAATCTCTCTGTAATTCCAATGAAGAAAAAATAGAACTCTTGAATGAAGCTCTCACAAGAAATTATTTAGCTGACCTTTTAAAGCTTCAAGATTGCAGAACACTGAAGAATTTTTGTTCTCCAATGGTGGTAATATGTTGAAACCCTTGTCTCAAGAACAAACTTCAAAGAAGCCAAAAGAAGTCAATATCAAATGCTCATGAATAATAAGGTTGACTTTCCCTTTTTCTTCTTATATTCTTTCCAAGAGGCACGATTGCCAATGAGATCATTAAATTAATACATTTAAAATATATTTAAATGTTTGATAACCCGTTTTAATAAATCTCTCAACTTAGGCAAACCATTTAGCAATTATTATAATCTCCCCTTATTAAACTTAAGTGGCTCACTTTTATAAAGTTAAAATATACCTTTATATTATCTCTTTTATTAATTAAATATAACTCAACCACTTAAATATTAATATCTCCCTCAATATTCAGTATTTTTATGTGTCTTCTAAAGCTAGTGTCAACACTGTAAAAACCCCATGTGTCTAGGTGCCCTGACTAAAAATAGCATCATTGCCAGATTGACTTACTATAAATATTAAGTCTCTCAAACTAAGCCAACACTAATCTACAAAGGCGTGGAACTGAAGCCAATACTGAATTGAAGAATTGGAAATTCAACAACCTCCATTAAATCCCACTGAGACCCTCTATCCAAACATATTAGCCTACAAGGGTCCAAGTAATAGGCTAAACCATCCTCAAACAACATCAAGAAAAAATGGGGACATTACAGTCCGCCCTTCCTGAAATTTCTTGTCCCCAAGAAATCTCAACTGCAAAGCAAACTTTCCCCCACATAGATCCCAAATGAACCTGTAACATGTGCAATCCCATACTGTACTGGCAGTATCTGAAGAAGATTCACAACTCAATGCAGCCATGTCATCAAGACCTCCCTTGGAAAGAAACTACAAATGTCTTGACTCGTTATTAGGAGTGAGAAGGATACCATCATGAATGTCATCTACTCCCTGGAAAGATACTGAACCATGCTAAAAAAAACTGTGAACAACTACCACAACAAATATAAATCTACCAAAAAAATGATCCCTGGATTCCAATACAATTTGAACTCACATCCATCTATCATGCAAAAATCAAAACATCTAGAAGCATCTACTAAACCCTCCTAGATGTGATAACTAATCAAGCCATCATGCCTACTAACACCATAACCACCTTGTAGCCATGCATCCGTATGAAATATTTGTGACATAGAAGTAGCAAACCCTGTTGGATACATATCGGCATGATGGATAACTGGTTGTTGTCCCTACAAGTAATCCCCCACACACAGTTGAGCTGGGTATTTGTAGCCTCTAGTCCCATCTTCTGAAGATTGAAACTCTTCATCCCACAATGGATGGTATAAGCACTTCGTCAATCCACATCGATGCATCAACCAATCCTCTGCATGTGGACTAAATGAGAATTGATGAACACTCCTCACTATGTAGTCAAGGTAAAAATATCCAACCTCCATCAATGGATGACCAACATAGTCCTGCTCTGCATCACCTGACATAGGACTAACCTCAGGAGAGCCAAGTGCAAAATAATTTGATTCACTGCAATCCTTGATTAATGCACTCAGCCTATCTGTATCAACTACACCTGTAATAGTAAGGGGTGTAAGCAAACCCTCAACCGAACTTTAATCCATGGTGAGCTCCTCAACTAGTAATTGTGACTCTTGAAGGGCCAACTAAGTGCTCTTCAATGAGTACATAGTCACCTCAATCTTTTGAGTGAGCTTATCAACTTCCTCTTATTTCCTTATCAAGGCATCTGAATAGATCTCGAAAAGGCTAAGAAGGATGTCTTTGTCTAAAAGAAGGTTCAAATAATTCGGATTCATTGTTCCCATACCTTCTTCAAAAACTTACAAATCATCATGAGAAGACTCTACTTCAATCCCCTTTTGTATTCTCTCTAACTGAACTGCCCAAAGATGATCCTTGATTTTTTTGTGCATCATGTCATGATGAGATAATGTTGTAATAATCTCATCCTCCTTCAACTTCAACTAAGTCTACAATCTATGGACAACTCCCACCTCACATGAAGAAAAACCAAACTGTTCTTGTTTCCTCATGTTGGGAATCTTTACCAAGTCCTTTAATTGACCAAACTTATCAACCTCATCATCATCATCATTAGAACAAATTTTTAGATTCGCCCTTACTTTGAATAAGGAGTCTTCTAGTGTTATCTATCCTTTTTTTTCTTGTTATGTTGATGAGATTAACCTTTTCTTTAACCTTTTGGAGATGTTTTCTTGCATGGGCAGCCACTAAATTAGCCTCTTTGGCTTTTTGCAACCATTCTTCATTCATCCTTTCAGACCTCTTTACCTCTTCAATGCCAAAATATACAAAACCAACCCTCTTATGCTTGATATCTTCATGTCTACCAAGTGGTGTAGGGCTGCCATCAATGGGTGATATCATATCATTGGCGTTCTCATGATCACAAGCTTCAATCTTATGAGAATGATGAGACATAACGTTGTTGTCCTCAAACAAATTAGTAATGACATCATTCCATTGCAAAGGGTCTCTTTCATCATGTGTAGAAAAAACACTAGTGGCTGCTCCACTAAGTAAAGGATCAACTTTCACATCCACCCTTATATCTTGGGCCTTCAATGTACTTTCATATGTATGAATAACATTCATTGAACCACAATTTTATTCTTTGTCATGATAGGATGAAGCAATGCTAGACTCCCCTAATGAAGCATCACAAGAAACCTTATCTTCATGTAGTTACTCTAATGTAGCTGGTTTTTCTTCACCCATCACTTGCTCTTCTTCAATCTTGAAGTCATTATGAAGTACCATGTGGTCCATATCTTTTTCTATGCAAACCTGATTTTTTCCCTCCTTAGGATCAATTGTAGGCTGATCACTAGCTGCTGAAAATTCATTATAGAGATTTCTAGATACTTCACCCATAGATACCTCTTGTTTCTCCCTATTTTTGTTTTGTGATGTCGACCTGAAGATATATGCCATATATTGAGAAAATATTGGATGTGAAACCAACTCAACCATCCTCTTTTGGTTTTGTTTTTTCATTTCCAATAAGGAGTACATCTACTCCATACTCTTGTCCCACTACTTCTGAGTACTTAGAGTAACCATGATTTCCTGCAGCTATAATAAAATGTTAATCAATGACCAAATTTCTCCCCAAATAGGTAGCGTTGGGTCTCCAATATTTTTATATGTTTAATTATGATCAAATCGACCCACAATAAGCTGTGTCTCTTTTTCTTTAAAGACCCAACTTATTCTAAATCATCCTCAACTTAATCCTTTCGTATTTATCAGATGTGTGTTCTTCCCAAAAATCACTAATGTCATCCATCATTGAGAATTCCTTATTTTATTATTTGTTCAGATATAAATCAATTTATAATTGTCTAATAGCTATCGATTTGAATGTTGGCTTCAAATATTGGCTTGCCACCCCAAGCTGCTTCCGACAGCTCCAAGGGAATAGATGTGTTCTTGTATGATGACAAAGTATATGCTAAGGCTGGCGCTGGAGCTCAAAAATTAATTGATCTATTTGTCTTTTTTTTTAATATTGTCCCATCCAACATAAAAGACAACTCCTTGCTTGGCCATGGTTTTCCCTATTTGTCTATTAGTAGTAAATTATCATAAATCGATCCCTTCAATATTATTGATGCCTAGGTGTAAAGCCACCTCCCTTGATAATATATCTTGAGCCAAATGATATTTGTCTTTATTGATGGGTCTTCATATTTTTTCTTGTCTGCTAAAAGAAAAGCCCAATATTATTGTAGACATCCAAATTTGATCACTTCCATATGATCAAAATCGTCTACTTTATTCATCTATTTCATTAATAGTGATTAAATAATTTATTTAATCATTATTTCATTTTTTGCCTAAGGTTCCTAAAGTATGTAATTAAATGAATTAAATACTTTACCTTACCCCCTTGTCATCTCTAAATTAAAAAAACATGACAAATTATTTAATTTAGTCATTTAACCTATTTGGATTAAAACCAATTTTTAATTCCACTTTTTCTCTCTCCTTGTCACATTCTCCATAACCCTCTCCTAATCCAGATTAAATTAATTAATTTGTGGTTAGGATGTGCACCAATTAATCAAGATTAAGTGTCACATCCTCCATAATCTCCCACTTGCCTCTAATCCCTCATTAACTATCTTAATCATGTGTTTGCACAACCTTAATCAGAATCATTAGTCACATTTGGCTTACCTTTTCTGGTCAACCTTCCCACTTACCATTTTTAGCCTGGACTCTCTTCCCCATGTGAATTTTTAATTCACTTTTATCTTTCCAAGGTCTTCCCCATCCCCCATGCAAGATTCTAGAAGCCTTGACTTGTCACTTCACATGTGCCAAGGGCTTCTAGAACCTTGGACTTGTCACATCACCCACATGTGACAAATCTCCAGCTTTTTGGAGACCCTCTCTTATCCACTAGATTCTTCTAATCATTGTGAATTTTTAATTCACTTTTATTCCTCCAAGGAATCTTCTCATCCCCCAAGATCCACCTCATGTACTTCTCTTCCACCTCATTTCCACATCACTCCACCCTAAGACATCTCACCTTCCACATGTCAAGATGTGAGGGCTTGTGAGTCCTCAACTCACCATAGCCCTTCATCTTGATCTTTGTTGGATCAATCCCAACCATTGAATTATCTAGAGAATTCCAATTAGCCTATAAATATCCCCTCAATTCCCTCATTTTAGGGAATCAAGTCTTTTGCAAATAAACTCTTGCAAAATTGTCATTCAAGCTTTCATCCACTTTAGCATTTTTACCATCAATCCATGTTGCATCAATTCATCTTCATTCATTCAACTTCATTGTCATCCAAGGAGCACACAAGACTTCAAAATCAAGGGCCAACCAAGGAAGCAACAACATGAAGGTATAACAACAATCTATTTGTTTATCTTGCTTTCATACTGTTCATTTTCTTAGGCTAATCATTGAGGTGCCCTATTATCTTGTTACTTCTCTTCACATTGCATATTAGCTTTATCTAACATCTCACATTAAGGAGTAGCATTTTATTAGGATCACAATTATAATTCACCTTTTATTCTCAACTCATTTGTCTTATCTGCCAACATTCAAAGCATTTGAAATACTACTATTTTCCTGAGAATAAAACCGTCCTTTTCTGTACATTATGCGGAGGCTGCAACAAAAGTATTCATGTTTTCCTTTAATATTTGTGGTGGTCTTCAAATATCTTTGAATCACTAATGATTCAAGGAGGCATCCCCTGATATCTCCTTAATGTATACCATGATTTGGCTTCCTTAAAATTTCAGTTTCCTTATAATGACCTATCCCTGCCAGTGAAGAATTCTATTTTGATTTTTTTTCTCTATAAATTTTCTTTGTGAAGATACTCGAAAAATCCACAAACCATAGATACTCTGTAAATTTTTCTTTCTGGAACCAACACAAGATGGCAAGAAAATGCTCTGATACCACTATGAGAACCCCTGGTTCTCCATGAGTTAAAGTTTCAATTGTTGGTTTGAAATTTTATGTGTTTTTGAAATATTCAACAGCTAATGCATAAAAATACGAAATAAATACAAATAGAGAATTGCTAAAAGAAAATATATAATATTATCTTAGTTATGAAATTACATTGAAAACATTCATACCTGGACACAATCCTTTGATGATGAAACCCTTATTACTGAATCTCTCTATAATTCCAATGAAGAACAAATAGAACTCCTGAATGAAGCTCTCACAAGCAATGATTCAACTGATCTTTCACAACTTCAAAATTGCAAAACACTAAAGAATTTCTATTCTCCAATGGTGGTAATATGCTAGAACCCTTGTTTCAGGCACAAACTTCAAATAAGCCAAAATAATTCAATGTTAAATGCTCATGAATAATGAGGTCGACTTGCCCTTTTCCTTCTTATATTCTCTCCAAGAGGCACGATTCCTAGTGAGATAATTTTAATACATTTAAAATGTATTTAAATGTTTGATACCCCTTTTTAATAAATCTCTCAACTTGGTCATACCATTTAGCAACTATTATAATCACAATTTATTAAATTTAAGTGGCTCACTTTTATAAAGTTAAAATATAACTTTATAATATCCCTTTTATTAATTAAATATAACTCAACCAATTAAATATTAATATCTCCCTCACTATTCAATATTTTGATGTGTCATCTAAATTTGGGGTCAACACTGTAAAAACCCCATGTGTCAAGGTGCATTGACTAAAAATAGCATCACTGTTAGATTGACTTACTATAGTAAGTCCCTCAAACTAAGCCAAACATTGATTTGCAAAGGCTTGGAATTGAACCCAATACTGAACTGAAGAAGTAGAAAGTCAAAAACCTCCATTAATTGTCATTGAGACCCTCTATCCAAACATATTATCCTACGATGGTCCAAGTAATAGGCTAAACCATCCTCAAACAACATCAGGCAAAAATGGGGACATTACAGATTTGGCTATGGAGATAGGAATTATAGATCAAGGAGTTTCAGTGAAAGCACAAGGACAAATGCAAAAACAAAATAAAGTAATTAACTAAATGCAAAAATAAAATAATGCACCAACAACCCCACATAAGTATAGTTTAGGTGGGTAGGAAAGATGGTTAATTGGATCTTGACCAATTTGTAGCTATATTCTGATCCCCTTGAAAAGAAGAGAATGAGAAAGCTTATAGAAAAAACTCCCCCTAAGAGAGGATAAAGAGAGTAGGGTTAAGTGAACTCACTCAAAATAATTGAGAATGATAAAAAACCATGAAAGGAAAAAATCGCCCTAGAATAGAGGGAAGAAAAGAGACCATATAGACCCCCCTCAATGTTTAGTCTCCTACATTGATGATAAATGCTCAATTTTGAATGTTGAAGATGATCCATGAATGCCAAAAAACAATCCTCTCATTAGGACAAACCAAACATGAGCATTTATATAGAATATTGTCCCATTATTGAAAGGAACAAAAGTGAAGAAAACACATTATGTATTATGTCTCTAGAAATTGTTCAAATGTTGTCATGCCTGTGCTGAAAGGTACAATCAAATAGGAGTCCTAGGCCTAATTGAAGAACATGACAATCTAGTACCTTGTGGAAATAGATGTAGAACAAAATCCAAAGATTATAAGACAAAAATTATGATGGAACTCTCATTAGAGAGGATATGCATGTCCTCAATAGTTTCCTCCAAATTTGTAAGAGGGGACATATAGAAAAAACTTGCAAGATTTTTCAAATACTCATCCCTTGAAGTTGTCTTTGGTAGATGATGAATATGATCTCACTCCATTGAATCATTGTAAGCCCCATCAAAAGAAACATTGAACTTGGATATGATATCTCACTACTTGTCACTCGGTTACATTGTTCATACCTTGATGATGCATACATAAAAGATATTTGAGCATGAGCATTAGATGTATCTGCTATGCTAAAATACAAGATTCTTAAGCCTCAAGATGCTATTTAGAAGATAAACAAGATGAATCCTATGTAGAAGCCAAAATATCAGCAAGATTTTATGTAGGAGAAGAAGCATCAAGAGAAGTCTCAATGTCATCACAACGTTAAAGCTCTTCCCATTTAGCAATTACATTGGTGTATCTTGATCGTATGGTCAAAAAACATCAATAGGTAAAAGGAAATTTGCAATAGGTTCCTTTGGGAATAGATCCATGAGTCATCAAACATCTGCCATATTCTAATCCAAAGGGAACATGGGTATTTAATGTGAATTATAGCAATCATGGTGTCAATCTTAACATAAGTTAGAATTTGGATACTTCCTAAAAAAAGTACTCAAAATATGGTGATTCTAATGCTTTGTTTATTTCAGCTAACACTATTGGTAATTATGCTTGGCTTATTGATTCAAGTTTATTCTACCATATGACTCCTCACAACGAGTGGTTTACCTCAAATTCATCTTATGATGGGGGATAATTTTTCCTTGGTGATAACAACATGAAGAATATTATTGGTAAGGGAAAGGTAAAGTTTTGTTTCAATGATGGAAGGGTCAAAAGCCTTGATGATTTTTTACATATTCAGGACTTGAGAGAAATTCATTTTTAGTATCCAAGCTAAATGCTTCTAGAATGCATGTGACATTTGAAAAGTCTGGTTGTAGGTTAGCAATAGGGAGTGTGGTGATTGCTAAAGGATCTTAGATAGGGACTTTGTTTAGGATGAATGCCTCCACTTTTTGTAACTTTTCTAATATAACTAGCATTGAAAATGCATGTATTGTTAGTGTAATTAATATTTATTTACACTTGCATAATTTTACTTAGGTTTTGCTTAGGTAATAATTAGTTTACTTAATTAATAAGTAAGCTTTATTTAGTTGAGCTATTTTTAGGTCAACATTAGGGTTGCATACATTGCTTTTATAAAGAAATTCTCTTATTGTAATTTCTTAATTCTGAATATTATCAATTTGCACATTTCATGCAAAACTTTTCTTTTTTCAAATTTTCTCTTATGTGGAAGGTGTTTAGGTTTGCATGTATAATCTAGGGTTTCTTACATGGTATCAAAGCCTTGACATGCAACCCCTTCTCAAATTTTGGAGAAATTCATTACAGAGTTCGTTCGGGGTTCCTCAAGGGTATCATGCCTTGAGTTTATTTATGCAACATCTTGGATCAGATTGGGCTTCACCATTGGATTCAGAGCACTGGAAAAAATCAGGAATGACTTTTATTTTTTTTATTTTCATCATCGTTGAAGAAATCTGTGAGGGTTTCAAGCTCGGTGATTTTTTGCAAGCTATGGAGGTAGCTGATTTTTCGGAGCATTTTGAGCATGAACAGAGGTCACCATCACATTCGCAGCAGCCAAAAACCCTAAGGATGTCTGACGTTTGGTCGATTTCTGAGCACTTGATTCGGAAGGCAAAAAATTTTTGCCAAGAAGGCTGTACGGCCTCCCCAGCACGCTCCCTGAGGCATGATTTTCAAAAAAAATGCAAAAAATCATATTTTGCATTGATTGTTGCACCCACAGTTTACATAGTTCATCGCTGCCGGGCAACCACCAGTCCGCTATTAGAGTAAAGGTTTTAACTTAATTATGTTGATTAAGTTACCTTTATTCCCTTCTTAAGATTTCACTTTATTAAATGTTTTCCTTTTAGGGCTTCTTTTAGGGTTTTTCCTATTAGGGTTTCTTTAGGGTTTGCATGATCTCCTTTTATAAGGATTGATCCCATTGTATTTCATATCAATTCATTCTCTCATTCTCTCTGATATATACATTTTTAGTTTTTAGAGAACCCTTGCTTGTTTGTCTCCATTTCTTCTTTTGTGACAGGTTATTTGCATGCAGGTGATCTTCGGAGTTTTGTGAAGTTGTATTTTCTCAACTCCTACATGGTATCAGAGCTCCAGACTTGCTACTTCCTGTTCTTGTTTTGAAAATTTTTGGAGCTTCAAGGGTTTGGGGTTTGTTTTCTTGATCCAGGGCATACCTGCAATTTTGAAGCACTTTGAGCCCAAACGGACCTTGCCATTGCATCCGTAGCAGTCCAAAACCTCTAAATCAACTGTTCATTCGTCCATTTTGGACAAAATCAAAATTCAAGGCAAAAAAATTTTTACAGTTCAACCGTACGGCCATTCGTCTGTTGGTAAAAAAATTTTGTTTTTTTTTCGTCAATTTTTTTTTATTCAAAATAATTATTGTTATTTTTTTGATTTTTTAAAAAAAGTCGGAAAAAAATTTGTAAGCTTTGACTTTTATGTCAAAAAAATAAAAAATAAAAATTGCAGTTTTAGGGCTTGCAGGCCCTAGTACAGGGTACCCACAAGTACCTGCATCCGTAGGCTCGTGGGCCCACTGTATGCCGGTCGGCGTACTGCCGACCACCAGTGGCCTTCTGTTGATCGGCGGTCTAGCAGTACTGCCGATAGTGGTACCTGCCAGGCCGCGACCGGGTACAAGTTTTTTTTAGATTTTTTTTTTTATGATTTTTCTTTTTAACAAAAAAATCAAAGTTTTTTTTAATTGTTTTTTTAATTTAAAAAACATTTTTTTCTAAAAAAAGCCCTATCGCACTTTTATGGTGATGGTCGTTTGGCCATCAAATTTAAGCTCCGAGTTTTGCTGCGATGGCTGTATGACCGTCAAATTTAATGTAGCACTAGCTTTTTTCCTCTTTGGACCCAATTTCTTCCAGAGACCGTAACTTGGGAATACGATATCGTTTTTTGGCAAACAAGATATCATCGGAAAGCTGGTTTTTGCATCTTTCTAGTGGTGTGGGTTTTATTGCTTCATTTTTCTGTTGGTGCATTCTACAGCCAGTTGAAGACAAAGGGGTTATTTTCAATCCCAAGCTCATAACTTTTGATCAGTTTCTTCATTTTTCGCAATCTCAATGGCATTGGATTCATATTTCAGAGCTCTTCAGTTTCATCCATGAAATTTTTCTAGATTTCACTCCAAGTATATTTTATTCAATTATTTGTGTTTTCACACTCTAGTGGATTACTTGGACATATTTGCTCTTGGAAACTTTTTGTTTGCATGGGATGCTTTGTTTTTTGCTATTCTTCATGTATTTCTAGCATTTTGTCCTTTGAGGGCATTTTGAGCATCATTTCTAAGCTATCTTTTATGTAAATGCACTAAGATAAAGTGTCACACTATTGTACATGCATTTTTTTTGGGGATTTTGCACATAAGGTTGTGCCATATTTTGTACTCGCACTATTATTATAAAGTGCCATGGGGGGTTGTATAGTTTGCCTTTGTTTTTCCATCACACCCTTGTCTGGTGAGTGTCCCTCCACGACGACAATGGATCCATATGATTCCAGCCTCATGCATGTGTGTTTTGTTTTGCACACCACTTTTTCAGTTGTAAGTGCTATCTTGCGCACTTTTAGATGTTTCTTCTCCTTCATGCACTACAGGGTGTTTCACACCATTTCAGTGGATCTGTCAGGCTCTCCCAGTTCAACATTATGGGGGGGGTATTATACTGTTCGTTGCTAATTCTTCCTTGGTTTCGCCTTGGAAGGAATCTTCCATTCTCAGTTGATCAATGTTTTAGACTATTGGTTCTTGTGCCATCTATATCTTCATTCCAGGTGTTTGCCTTTGTTTGCCATCTGATTCAAGTAGTGTCATATGGGCGCCCATGTAGATTGTTGTCTTCTTGATCTAGTACTTGTGCCATTTGTATCTTCGTTCCAGGTTTTTGCCTTTGTTTGCCATTTGATTCAAGTAGTGTCGTATGGGCCACTCCTGCAGATTGTTGTCTTTTTGATCCTGATCATCCTATCTTCAACGGAGGTTCTTCAGCACCATAGCAATCATCTTTCAATAGTTGTTTACAGCTTCTTTTGCTTCAATGATGTTCTTCTTGGCTTTTTGCATCTCTTTTTGGAGTAGAGCTTTTTCCCATGAGGTTTTCTCTATTTCTCCTTTTTACAGAGATTTGGTTGTATTTGGGTACCCGATCTGACCAAGTTGTCGGGACCCATGTTTTCCTTCTCGCATTGTAGTTACCTTTGCTTTCTTGCATTTGTTTGTAGCTACACTCTTGCTCATCTTAAGGGGGGGTGTTAGAGTAAAGGTTTTAACTTAATTATGTTGATTAAGTTACCTTTGTTCCCTTCTTAAGATTTCACTTTAGTTTGCATAAAGTGACATTTAATAATTATATTAATTATTAAATATTTTCCTTTTAGGGTTTTTCCTATTAGGGTTTCTTTAGGGTTTGCATGATCTCTTTTTATAAGGATTGATCCCATTGTATTTCATATCAATTCATTCTCTCATTCTCTCTGATATATACATTTTCAATTTTTAGAGAACCCTTGCTTGTTTGTCTCCATCTCTTCTTTTGTGATAGGTTATTTGCATGCAAGTGATCTTCGGGGTTTTGTGAAGTTGTATTTTTTCAACTCCTACACTCGCCACCACTGCCAGTGGCTCCCCCTTCCACCGCCGTCGGTGGCTCCCCCTTCCACTGCCGCCGACCTCCTTCCAGCCCCCGGCCGCCTCCTCCAGACACCCCCTAGTCACAGGGGTGATCAAGGGCTCTGCCCTAGCCCCCATTCATTCCATTCCTTGATCACGCACATGACCAGGGGCCGAAATATTTTTAGCCCCCTACACTGCCTGGAGGCCTTATTGGCCAAATTGGAGCACTTTTACAAAATCGGGCATAACTTTTGTGTACGATGTACTTTTTTCACAAACAAGATACCGTTAGAAAGCTGATTCCAACGCCAATCCAGTGGTGAAGGTAGTTTTCTTTGATTTTTCTCCAATTTTATTTTGCAAGTCTTTGAACTCAGAACTTGTGTTTTTCACTCCCGAGGGCATATCTTTTGACTCGGTGATCCTTTTTTCGCCATTGTTGCGGCATTGGAAAGTTGGTTCAGTCCTTTTACAGTCATCGAGGATTGTAATAAATGAACTAATATAAAGTTCCATCATGGGGGTTTCTTGCATAATAATTTTCATTGTGTTTTGATGACAACTCGAATGGGTTGTAATCTGATTTCTTATTTTCTTTTGGCCACTTTTTTGTCTGAGCTTGACACATATCAGATTCATTTTGGTTCACACTTTAGATTGAGAGCCTATGATTAATGATCTGCATCGGATCCATCTCAATTTGAGGGCCACTAAATTTGTGTTTAGTGTTTTCCCGAGTCTTTATGGTACTTTTTCCCATGGAAGAGTTTTAGTCTCAGTTTGGCATCGACATTGAGATTCATGGCTTCCTGATTCTGTCATCATCATATCATCTACTGTTGCTTTATGGATTCTAGGGTTGTTCCAGTTTGAAGTGTTCGAGTGTTATGTGGCATTGGTTCTGCTGTTGCTTTTATCATGATTCTTTGAGTCAATCAGTGACTCTCATCCGGTTTCAGTAGTAGACAAAAGTATCTTTCCTTGTTTGCCATATTTTAGTTCCAGTGTTACTCTACAGATTTCTTCTAGTGCTTCTTTGCAGTAGTCATCTCATTGTAGGGGGGGTTGTCCCACTGGGTTTTCCTTCTCTACCTCATTATTGCATTTGTACATGGGTACCTGATCAGGGCTTGTTGTCGGGACCCATTCATCTTAGTTTTAGGTGCATACTTTTTTAGTCTCCCTAAGTTGCACTTATGGGGGGGTGTTAGTGTAATTAATATTTAATTACCTTGCATAACTTTACTTAGGTTTTTCTTAGGTAATAATTAGTTTGCTTAATTAATAAGTAAGATTTATTTAGTTGAGCTTTTTTTAGGTCAACATTAGGGCTGCATACATTGCTTTTATAAAGCAATTCTCTTATTGTAATTTCTTAATTCTGAATATTATCAATTTGCACATTTCATGCAAAACTCTACTTTTTTGATGTTTTCTCTTCTATGGAAGGTGTTTAGGTTTGCATGTCTGATCTAGGGTTTCTAACATGTATATTGTGTCACATAAGTGAAAAGGGGCTTAATACCATTTTGAATAAAAAGTTTGTTAACTGTATTTTTGATTATTCTGTTGGTAAAAAATGATTTTTCTAAGAATTATGTGTTTGGTAAAAAAAATAGGTCATCATGTCATAATGAAACTAATAAGGTAAGAGATTATTAGAGATAATTAATTTGGATGTGTTTGGACAAGTGGATGCTGACTCTTTTGGAAAATCTTGTCATTATGTTATTTTTATTGATGATGTCTCAAGATACTCCTAGACTTATTTTATGCATGCAAAATCTAAGGTTTTCACTAGGTTTAAGGAATTTAAAGCCTTAGATGAGAAGCAAATGAATTATAAGATAAGGATGTTGGGGTATAACAATGGGGGTGAATATTGTTGTAGCACAAAGAATGAAATCATCAAATTCACTAGAACAAACTGGGGTGGTAGAAAAAATGAACCAAACTTTGATGGAAAGAGTTAGGAGCATGTTGAGTGGTGCTAAGCCTGATAGATGCTTTTGAGTAGAACCTATAAGTATTACATGTTATTTGATTAATAGATCTCTTTATTCAATATTGTTGATAAAATACCTTATGAAGTGTGGATAGGTATAAATCCTTATGTTTCACATTTAAGGGTCTTTGGTTGTGAGCCTTTTGTTCATGTTCCTCTAGAGAAGCGATCTAAATTCGATCCTAAAGCACAAAAATGCATCTTTATTGGTTACAGTGAGAATGTAAAAGGTTATAAGATTTGGAATCCACTAACTTGTAAAATGTGTTTCACTAGAGATGTGAATTTCAAGGAGTTTAGAGCTTACTCAGGTGAAGAACAATCAAAGGAAAAATATAAGACAAAAATAGTGCACTTCAAGACAAAGATAGAAAAGTAGGAAGATACACATGTGGAAGAACATTCAAATGGTTAGAAGATGGAAAATAAGAAGAGGGTTCAAATAGTTCAAAGGATGTGTAGGATGACCACATGGGTGAAAGCAAGAAGATGAGTCCACTTCTCGTGAAAGTTTCAGACTTACCTAAAAACCCAAAATCGGGCAAAACAAAAAGGGATCCTGTTTCACTTTGGAACCATGAGCCAAAGTGGGATCCCATTCTAGAAATGGGATCTTGTTTCATAAAGGCTTAATTTTTTTTTTAAAAAGGGATCCTATTTCTAGAACGGGATCCCATTTTTTAAAAAATCAATTTTTAAGCTCGATTTTCGCTATGGGTTTCGAGTCAGAAAAAATGCTTGGGGAGCCAACCATTAGCTTTGGACCTTCTTTGACCTACAACTTGAAGGTCATGTCAATGATAGTAGCAAAGAGTGAATTCAATGGACATATGTCTGAAGACGGTTTTGTAGAATTTTTTGATGAAATTAAAACCCATTATAAATGAGATTGTATAGATTCCAAATATGTATTTTTTATAATTGGATTATTTTTTTGATTTTTCAAATAATTTTTGATGAAATTGGTCCATAAACTTGAAATATCATGTTTTCTTATTATTTTAGTAACTTTTTAAAAATATTAAAATATATATTAAAAAAGAAATTATGCATGCATAATCTTCAGACATTTCTTTTCAATTTTGAAAAAGAAAATAGAAAATGATAAGTTTAGTTCATCTTATGTGTGACGTACATGATGGATTTTCAAAACAAAAATGACTACCAATAAAATTTTTATAAACAAATATATTAAAAAATTATGGAAAAGTATCATGCACAATCTTCAGTTTGGTGCAGATATTTTCCCAAATTGATTCACAAAAATACAATTATTTTGGTCCAAATATAGTTGACACACATGTGCATGGTATGGTAAAAAGTGAATTTTAAATAGTGGTTTTTAGACGTGTCTATTGAAAATCAATTTATTTCATTTGGGTATTAAAATAAATTACATATTTAGAAGCTAGACCCTGAGTAGTACATTTCATATTACTGACTTTTTTTAAGATTCAATATTTAAGTGCTTCAAATATTTAGGTCAAATGTGAAAAATTCTAAAAATTAAGGGAATCGCTTCCACTTTTTGGCCAAAAAGTGGACTCAACTTCTTGCACACACCCACACAATAGAGGAAGAATAGACAGAGCCCATTACTCCTACCTTGAGGAGATCTACATGATAATAAAATCTGGTTGATAGGTATAGCTCATCAGATTACCATTGTGTATTTTCTTTGTTGAGTACTGAAGATGAACCTAGATGTTTTAAGGAGGCTCTCTCTTTGGAGGAAAGTGAATCTTGGATACAGGCCATACAAGAGGAGATGTTGGATTTGGATAGTTGTGATACCTATAATCTTGATAGTTTTCCCAAAGGAAGGAAGCCCATTGGTTGTAAGTGGGTATTTAAAAATAAATGTAGTGTATATGGTCGATTAGAGTAGTACAAGGCCAAACTGGTGGCCAAGGGCTACTCCTAGAGAGAGGGAGTTGATTTTGGTGAAATTCTATATCTTGTTTCTAAGTTAACTTTTATTAGATTCCTTTTATCTATTTCTATTGCTTATGATTTTGAAATAGAGAAAATAGATGTTGAAACAACTTTCTTGTATGCGGGTCTTGAGGAGGAACTTCATATATGATAGCTTGATGGGTTTGTTTTGAAAGAAAAAGAACACTTGGTTTATAGGTTAAAGAGATATTTGTATGGTTTGAAACAGTCACCCAAGATGTGGTACTAGAATTTTGATGCCTTTGCATTAAAGTTGGATTTTGTTAGAAGCGAAGAGGATCATTATGTGTAAATTAAGTGATTGATGATAAGATACTAATCATTGTCTTGTATGTTGATGGCATGTTTTTAATCGGTACCAACAAGGTGATGATTAGGGAGATTAATATAGATTTCTATCATATTTGATATGAAGGACTTGGGGGCTACAAAATACATTCTTGGGATGAAGATCAACAGAGATCGGGGTCACAAAAAGCTTTGGTTAAGTTAGAGTAAGTATGTTGATACCATTTTGCAAAGGTTTGATATACAAGACTATAAACTAGTAAATATTCTATTTTGAATTGGTACTAAGTTAATTTTAGACATGTGTCCTAATTTTGTTGATGATTTTGAAGAAATTTCCAAGGTTCCTTATGCTAGTGTTTTTGGTAGATTTATATGTGCAATAGTTTACTCTAGACCAGATATAGGCCAAGTAGTGGGAGTTTTGAGAAGGTTTATGTCTAACCCTTGTAAATAGCATTGGAATTTTGTTAAAAGGGTTTTTAGATATTTGTGTGGTACTTCACATTATTGTTTGGTTTATCATGGTACTGATTCTGTGGTCAAGTCATTACATATACAAGGTTTTATTGATGCAAATTGGGTAGGTGACTTAGATAGTTGAAGGTCCAATAGTGGTTATGTTTTTTTATTTATTTGGAGGTGGAGTAAGTTGGATGAGTAAAAGAAAACCTATGGGTTAATTGTCCACCAATGAAGTAGAGTATATGGTTTTTGTACACATTCTTCTAAGGTGGAAATTTGGTTATAGAGATTTGGTAAAGGTATTGGTTTTGACTGTAGGATAGCGAGGATTGGATGTGATAGTCAAAGTGCCATATGTTTAGCCAAAAATATTATGTATCATACTTGTATGAAGCACATTTATGTTAAGTATCACTTTATGTGAGAAATGGTTGAGAGTGGTAAGGTCTTGATTGAGAAGGTCGACACTTTCGATAATGTTGTAGATTATCTCATGAAGACAGTGATCACGGATAAGTTCTCTTGGTGTAGGAAGGCCATGGGCCTTGATCACTACATTTGATTATAATTTTAATGTATCTCATTGATATAATTGCAATGCATAAGGTCAAGTGGGAGAATTTTAGGATAGGTGGCATTATAATTGCTATCCTAAATTGATATTATGTGTCTCCATGTTCTTTGGAAAGTTTCCTAGAGGACATGAGAGGAAAATTATTTATTATTTATTTTCCTATGAAAAATTCTAACTGCATTCATAGAGGTGGACACACTACAGTGATGGTTATAAAGCATCTCAAGAGAATATTCCTTTTGCGCATCCACTTTCTAGGTGGGGACCTTCCAAAAGTGGATGATCATGCATATTTATTTGCATGTTTTGCATGTTGTCTTAGGTTGGGCACCCACATTTGCATGTTTTGGGTATGAGTGTTGAAGTCATCAAAGAGTAATGGAGCACTCGAGTATGACTAATTTTGATTGGCCATGGGCTGCCTAGGCACCCATGTGAAGGCCATGTGAGTATTTTATTAATTTTTCACCATGTGTTATGGGGATGTCTACTAAGGGGGGCATGGGGTTTTTCATGTGGTTTTACTTGTTGTTTGGGGATACCACAAACTTGATATTCTCTACCATAAACTTCTATATATTGGATAATTATGATGGTGGTTTCATAGGTTTGTTTGCAGGTTTTCAAAGTAACGAAGTTCTACCAAGATTCAGATAAGAGTGTTGTATTGATGTATACTTTGACATTTGAAGATTAATACAAGCATTGCATCTCTTTGGGTTTGGATTTTTTTACTAAAATGATTTCACCACGTATATCTTGTGTCACTTATGATTCTCAACTTGTGGTATTGTTGTTTTTCTTTCATTATTAGATTTTCTAATCACATAACACATTATTGGTAATCTTCAATTCATATTTCAAATTTGCAAACACATTCTTAAGTTCATATTTCTACAAGTTTCACCTTGATTAGCCAAAAACTCTAATTCCTATTTCTTGTCATAATTCTCCTTTTCACTAGGATTAGGGCTCCTCTAATGGTCTTTCTCCAATGTAGTTATATGGTTTTTAATTACTTTAAAAATCTCATAATTTTGCTCCACCTAAAAAATTAGGATGCCTCACCCCCCTTCAATGAAATCTTAACTAATAGTTGTTAGAGCTACATACAAAATAATATTAATTTTATTGTCCTTATTCATTCAATAATATGAATTACACACACACAGACACACATGAAAATTTATCTAACTCTTCTAACAACTCCACCAACCTTTCACACTAAATCTAGATGGATTGTTCAACAACCTTAATTCTCTCCCTCCTATTTTCACTCATAAATATCTATGTGATTTTTTTTAAGATTTCACTTATGTTTTTATGTTCAATCACTACAACATAATATTAAGCTATTAAAAATACAATCCTAATCAATTCTTCTCACACGTAGAATAACTACATGAGTTATTACTACAAATCACTTCACCTTATTCACTCTAATTACACACTATTACTCTAACCCATGTGAACAATAACATTAAGTCCTAACAACCCTCCAAGTGTGAACATGGGGATAAAGTACATCACAAGAATCATTTCTTTTGTATGCCTATGCATACTTTTAGGTAAGTATATTCTATTTGGATCTTGTTGCACATGATCACCTATATACAAGAACTTATCCCTCTTTAAATTCTAGTGAGTTTATCACTAATGGAACATATTTTCAAGAAGTGTATCAATCAAATGATTTTGTAGCCAACTACTCTCCTACAAATATATTTACATTATCAACGATATTTGCATTCTTCTCTTTAAAAACTTACCAGTATTCACTTCTAGGTTTGCTTAAAAATATATAGTGAATACAATCACTGGGTAAAAGCACAAACCTATGTCACACTTTCAGCCAAATAAATAGTTCCGAGCGAACTAATTTCGACCAAAAAATTTTCGACCGAGTATGTTTCGGCCAAAACCATGTGACGTATACATAGCACACATGGTTTCGATCGAATAGGTTTCGGCCAAAACCAAAAAAAAATAAAATTTCCCTTTCAGCTTTGGAATTGGCTTTCAATTTGGCTTATTATATGTGTGGGGGTTTCTATCGAAAGGGTTTCGCTCGAAACCCTTTCGATAGAAAATCTGAAACCTAGTTTCAAAAAGGGTTTCGCTCGAAACCCTTTTAATAGAAACCCTTTCAGTTGAAACTGTCTAGTTGGCATCCTAGTTGGCAGCCAACTTAGATTTTTTTGAATTTTTTGAAAGTTTCAACTTTAACTAATTATTTCTCTAGTCAAAATGATTTTTCTGCAAAAAATAAAAAATACCCTTTTGAAGAGCTCGGAGTGGGGAATTGAAATTTGTAATTTTAAAAATATTTTAATTAGTTCTAATATATGTTATTTTTAAAATAATGCAAGTAGGTTGTTAAAATTAAAAAAGAGGCTGATTAGAAATTAATTTTTTTTAGTAAAACATATCAATTTTTAAAAAAACTTATATGGTACAGTAGCGGAGAGAGTCTTCTTCAAAGGGGTATAATTGTTTTTTTGAGAATTATTTTAAAAATTGAAAATAGTTGACGACCCTTGAAAACTGTCAAATTCTGATATGTTTGACTTTAAAATATTATTATGAAAAAAATATACATCAAAATTTGATTTTTTTTTCCATGTAGTAGATATTGAAGTTACCTATTTGGAGAAAAAAAAAAAGGAAGAAATGAAGGTTTTTTCAATTTGTTTCTAGACGGCCCGTGAAGTCACTCTTTTATAAAAATTTCAGCATTCCAAAATTTGTCCTTAAATTGAAAAAAACATAATGATTTTTTTTTTTTAATTAATAAAAAATTACAAGAATAAAATTTATTAAAAGTTCTACATTTCATTAGTTTACACCATTTTGAAATTCAAAACATAAAGACCACTTTTATGTAGTCGAAGTTCAAAATTTTTGTTTTTTGTTGGTCGATTCTTTTATAAAGTGTGACACAGGTTTGTGCTTTTACCCCACTATACATATACAATTAGTGAGCCCAAATGGGTTTTTTTTTTTTTAAATGAAAATTTTTAGTTTTGGGTTCACTATAGACAAAACTCACCCAAAAGGCTTGTTTAATATCCAGCTTTTATTTCCCTCCATAAAAGGTATTTACAATGAATATGCAGTGAGTATGGGAAATACAATATATGTAGCATCTCAAGCGGTTGGCTCATTTCTCAGTAGTGGTATTCTAACAATTGTAGTACACATTTCTAGAAGACATGGACAAAAAAAAACCAAGCAAAACCCTAAAAAATGCTTCTTCCAAACTAATACAAGCAGTAGAGCATATTAACACGAAGGGTGCAACCTTCCATGAGACCACATCTCTTTGGGGAATCTTGGAAAACACTTCGTTTTCCTTGTCTATGTTTCCATATTTTGCATACATGTCTACCAAGGCAGTTGTAATTACATTTGATAAACACCCTCTATCCTTTGTGCTTTGGCGGATGTCCATACCCTATTCCAAAGCCTTCATTTTTCACAAGAAAGGAGAATTGTGGAGTCTAAATTGTTGACTACAACTAAGTGAAAGGTGTTCATTTTCCTTAGATAAACCCTAGAAAGAAAACACATTCCACTTCTGATGATACGTACCCACTTGTAGGTAGTAGTGAAGGCACGCCAGAAAGTGTAGAACTAAAGTTACAACATCACCGTACAATTTCATGAGCAATAGTTGTTGCATACTAAAGACAATTTTTTTGTACATTCGGTGTAAAATCCAACTTGCAGAGGCTAAGTAAATGCAATTTGTAGTTTGATATTTCCCACAAAGTGTTGTCTTTTTAAATAAAACTCTAGTGAGAAAATTAAAGGCCAAGATGAGTTTGATCATCCCCAAGTTTTATTGATCGCAATGAGTCATTGATTGAGCATTAGAGGTTGACCATATTCACATTGGATATGCCTTCAATGTAAATTAGACTCACTATTATTAGGGCTACTAGAATAGCCAAGATATAAATTTCTTTGCAAGAAAATAAAGTGAATATTCAAAAAATATGCACAATAAAACTCAAGATGTATTCAAAACTTACACTTGGAGTATAAGAGATATTTTTTATCCATTTAGAACTATACTCCATGGTATGTTGATCTTACAATGTAAATACTTGTTATTGATAGGAATATTTACACTACCCATAAATATTTAACTTAATTTTATTTTGTTTCTTGAACTTTAATGCAACTAACACTTTCTTCCTTTGAAAAATAACTACTTTGTGTTGCAAATTAAAAATATGTAGTTAACCTATAGATAATATTTTATGATTCTTCAAACCTAATATTGTCAAACATAAATTATTGATCAAGCCTACAATTATAAAATACAAAGGGGGTTCCTACTGTAAAAGTGGTGCAGGAGCACCTACACCTCATCCTCCCTTTTTGATAATTTGATGGAAATAGATGGTGAATAGGTTAGAATGAGTCTTTTGAGTGTTTAAACATTGTAATAATGCTATTTTGAAGCCATTAGAGTGGTTTTAGGAGTCATAAGAGTTTAGGATTAAAATTTGCTTCACAAAATACAAAGTTGTCATGTTGACACTATGATGTAATCTCATTTTAATGTTGTAAACACCATAAAAATGGTTCCTTTATTCAAAAATTAGTTAAATGACATTGGGGAGGATGTAAACATGTTTTTAAAGCCTCCATTGGGTCAGGGAAAGGTTGTTGAACAAGTTGGGAAGAAGTTTCAAATTAAAAGTTGTTGTTTTCTTGAGTTTTTCAGAGAGAAATTGCTGATCTTGTACGATGTATGGCCTATATATGTGTCTCCACACTCCAATCCTATAATTTTAGGATAAATAATGGAATAAGCTTTATTTTTGCATTGGAATGGTGTTATTTCATTGAGAATTGAGTGAGATATCCCCATTTTACTACCTGGTGGTCTCAAACCCCATGTTTTTCCTATTTTCCTGAACTTTGCAGGCTTGGTACGGACCTGTACAGAATATTTTGGCTCTAAAATCATTGTGAATGTGTAGATATTTGAGTTATCTTTCAAATTCATTTGATTTGAGGGTTTGGACGTTCATATTGAGGGAGAAATCATTGTTTTTCTGAAATTGCTTGTTTACCCTGTTTTTGGGGTTTTGAGAGGAGTCAAAATGCCATTCTAAGCCTTCCACGCACTGTGAAGACATGTAACTCGGTGGATAGGCTTATATAGGCCTAATAAACATGTTAATACTTTTTTTTGTGCAGGCTAAGTGATTTTAATAACTTTGTGAGAGTCTCTGGGGTGGATTCCATTGGAAAGGTGCATGGTTTGATGGGTACAATCCTGAATTTGACAACGGGAAGTTAGGGATGGTTGTTTTATGAACTTTTAAGCATATTGGGGATAAAATATGAGTGTATGAGTGGTTGGTATGGACTGGGAGGCTTTGGAAGCGTCATTTTCAATAAACCCTCATGAATTGTGCCTAAAGCAAGGTTTTTAAGGTTTGGCAAGTGCCTGTCCATACCAATGGAATCCTTTTGTTATTTTGGAGGTTTGAAGGCATATTAATTGCTTCCCCAAGGTTTCATGGTCCTGTGATAGGTTTAAAGGAATGTTGCTTTGTAAAATAGGCCTAATTAGCATAATTGAGCCTCCTAGGTCTACATCATAGTGGTATCAGAGCATCAGGAAGTAGATCTATTTTCATTTTGCAGGTTGAAGAAGCAAGGTTGAAAAGATGCCTCCAAAGAAGAATGATATGGATAAAGAGATGAAGGAGATGAAAGATAGGCATGCGAGGGAACTCAGAGATTTGGAAGAGAGAGTCATAGCCTTGGAGACAAACAAAAGAAGGGAAGTGGAAGAGACTGGGACTAAAGAAGAGGAAGATGAGGAGTTTGAAGATGTGGAAGAAGAGCTTACTCTAGAGGATCAAAGAATTTCAAGGTTACTAAAGGCAGTGAAGACTGACAAGCCTAAGGTAAAACTTGATGTTCCTAAGTATGGTGGTAGTTTAAATGATGAGGAACTATTGGATTGGATTGCTGCAATTGATAACCATTTTGAATGTGATGAGGTTCCTGAAGAACAAAGGGTCAAGATTGCAAAAACTAAGTTGCAGGGTCATGCTTTGGTATGGTGGGTTTACCTTCAATCTGAGAGGAGCAAGCAAGGAAAGTCTAAGATCACATCATGGGATAAGATGATATCAAAACTCAAAGGTAAATTCCTACCCAAGGATCACCAAGTTCAATTGTTTAAGAGATTACAAAAATTAAGACAAAGGGAAATGGATATTATGTCTTATACTGAGGAGTTTTATAAATTGAGTTTTAGATCTGGTCATCATGAGAACAAAGATGAAAAGATTGCTAGATATGTTGGTGGTTTAAGGCTTAATATACAGGATGAATTGGTTTTGGCTAACCCTTGGAGTGTAGAGGATTGTTATGAAATGGCTATCAGGGTGGAGGAGAAAATTAAGAGAAGGCAAGACAAAGCAGAAAGAGGAAGAGGCAACACTTCTAGAGGAAGAGGATTCAATCCTAATTTCAAGGAAAACAATGAGAGTCAAGGAGATGATAAGAAGGACCAAGATCAATCTGATTCCAGAGGTGGATGGAGAGGTTCAAGAGGCAGATCTAGTGGAGGAAGAGGCTCCTACTAGTTCTCAGGAAGATGCTACACTTGTAACCAACCTGGACACCCAGCCTTCAAGTGTCCTGAAAAGAAAGGCTCAAGTTCTTATGGTGGAGAGAGGAGGAATCAACTAGTGCATGAGGATGAAGAAAGTGTGACCTCACCCATGGTGAACCTTACATCTAAAGTTGGAGAGAGTTTGATGATTAGGAAAGCATTAGTCAAGGTGCCAATCTCTGAAGAATCCGCACAAAGGAAATCACTTTTTAGAATAAATTGCAAGGTACAAGGTAAAGTATGTAGGATGGTAGTGGATTCAGGTTCAACTAAAAACATGGTTTCTTGTGAAATGGTAGATAAACTGAATTTGAAAGGAGTTCCTCATGAATTACCTTACAAAGTCTCTTGGTTAAGTGATGGTCAATCATTGTTAGTGAATGAGAAAGCTATTGTAGATTTTCAAATTGGTGAGTACAGGAATAGTGTTATTTGTGACATTCTGCCAATGGACTGCTATCACATACTTCTTGGAAGACCATGGCAGTATGATAGATGTGCTATGTATGATGGGAGAGCAAACAAATATACAATCATGAAAGGTGGTCAAAGGTTTTTTTTAATTCCTTGGGTAGAAGATGAAAAGGGTAAGGAAAAGGTTATTATGTGTGGAAGGAAAGAACCTATTAATGTTGTGAAAGAGATCCAAAATTTTGATGTTGTGAATAAGTATAGGTCTGATAATGCAACAGGTCTAAAGGAAAGTACAGGGGTAAAGTCTGATTTGACAATGAGTTTGCATGATAGTGTGATGGTAGGAAGCATTGAGTTCCCTATAGTTAAGAGAAGGGTTGATACACAAATAAAGTTTGCAGGTGCAGAGGTATATAAGCCTGATTTGACAGTGGTAAAGCAAGGTAAAGAGGCAGTGAATGAAAGACAAGCAAAATGGTCGAGACAAGACAGTTTCAAGCATGAGGAGAACAAAGACAAGAGAATACATCACAAATTTACTAATCCATATTTTTTTGCACGTGTAGAACATCATAAACAATCAAATATTGGACAAGGAAAAGATAAAGGACTATTTGCAGGTCTGAGGATAGAGGAAAAGGTAAATACAAATGTGAATACATTCCAAAATGCTAGAAGTGCAAGACAATTTGTAGTTCCAATCTACATGAACTAGTCAAATGGCTTTGTGAACCAGTGGAGCATGCATGAAGCAAGGAGAAGATGGTATCGGCAACAACTCATGAGGCATGAGTTTTTTCTAGGGGAGGTGTATGGTGCAGGAGCACCTACACCTCATCCTCCCTTTTTTATAATTTGATGGAAATAGATAGTGAATAGGTTAGAATGAGTCTTTTGAGTGTTTAAATGTTGTAATAAGGCTATTTTGAATCCATTACAGTGGTTTTAGGAGTCATAAGAGTTTAGGATTAAAATTTGCTTCACAAAATACAAAGTTGTCATGTTGACACTATGATGTAATCTCATTTTAATGTTGTAAACACCATAACAACGGTTCCTTTATTCAAAAATTACTTAAAGGACATTGGGGAGGATTTAAACATGTTTATAAATCATCCATTGGGTTGGGGCAAGGTTGTTGAACAAGTTGGGAAGAAGTTTCAAATAAAAAGTTGTTTTCTTGAGTTTTTCATAGAGAAATTGTTGATCCCGTACATTGTACGACCTGTACATGTGTATCCACACTCCAAGCCTATAATTTTTGGAAATATAATGGAATAAGTTTTATTTTGGCATTGTAATGGTGTTATTTCATTGAGAATTGAGTGAGATATCCCCATTTTACTACCGGGTGGTCTCAAACCCCATGTTTTTCCTATTTTCCTAAACTTTGCAGGCTTGGTATGGACCTGTACGGTATATTTTGGCTCTAAAATCATTGTGAATGTGTATATATTTGAGTTATCTTTCAAATTCATTTGATTTGAGGGTTTGAACGTTCATATTGAGGGAGAAATCATTGTTTTTCTGAAACTGCCTGTTTACCCTATTTTTGGGGTTTTGAGAGGAGTCAAAATGCCATTCTAAGCCTTCCACCCACTGTGAAGACATGTAAATCGGTGGATAGGCTTATATAGGCCTAATAAACATGTTAATACTTTTTTTTGTGCAGGATAAGTGATTTTAATAACTTTGTGAGAGTCTCTGGGGTGGATTCCATTGGAAAGGTGCATGGTTTGATGGGTACAATCTTGAATTTGACAACAGGAAGTTAGGGATGGCTGTTTTATAAACTTTTAAGCATATTGGGGATAAAATATGAGTGTCTGAGTGGGTGGCATGGTCTGGGAGGCTTTGGAAGCGTCATTTTCAATAAACCCTCATGAATTGTGCCTAAAACAAGGTTTTTTAGGTTTGGCAAGTGTTTGTCCGTACCAATGGAATCCTTTTGTTATTTTGGAGGTTTGAAGGCATATTAATTGCTTCCCCAAGGTTTCATGGTCTTGTGATAGGTTTAAAGGAATTTTGCTTTGTAAAATAGGCCTAATCGACATAATTGAGCCTCCTGGGTTTGCATAAAAGAGTGAGGTGTGTTATTATTAGAGACAATATATTTCTTAACTATAGAGGCAGTTTGATCTTGTTATCTATAGTAGATTCATATAGGAAATTATTATGTGGTTTGACTCTATAAGTTGGGGGAAAAAGTATCATGTAATTATGATCTACCATGTCATGTTACCATAACACCTTGATATTAATAGAACTTATTATTATACACCCTTGAAATAATAACTAAACATGCCACTTATTGTGATAGACATTGATAAAAACACTAGAGTGTGAAAACATGTTATATGAGATTCAAATAATGTTGGATAGAAGAAGAAACTAAATATTTATTATATTTTTAAGATATAATGTTATACAATATTTTAAAAAATGATTCAAAGGACCTGATAAAAAAATTTTAAAAAAATTTCAACATATGATGCTAGGTGGATACAAATTTGATGGGAGGCTTTAAATTTCCTTTTGATATGGAGTTTCTCACAAAAAAAAATATAGTTGTATAAAAGGAGATAATTTTTTTTTATTTTCATTAGAATATATTTAGAAAGAATAATCAAGGAGTTTTAAAATCCAAGAAATCAAATGCAAATTGATCTTGGTAAAAACATCTTACAAACCTTTCTATCAAGGCTAAAGTCATAAGTTGTGTAACCTATCATCTGTTATGTGAATTAGAAGGTAAGGTACACTTAAATTTATAGCTATGGTGCATTTTAAACATCAAATAATCATGAATATTCTATATTATTTAATCAAATCCTTGGGAAAATGTATCTAGCACTATAAAATAGGAAACTTGAATACTTGGCTCATCCTAGGTTAAATAAAATGGTCATAATAGAGGCCTCGAGACAACCATAATTAACTTGGGAAGTGTTCATTGTAATGTACATACTATAAAAAGTAAGATGTTATAGAGGAAGACAACTGTTTATTTTACCATGATGTAGTTATCAATGAAAAGTAATATACAAGTCCTATAGGTATCTATCCTAGCAATAAAGTAGGGCCTTCTACAAGTATAACATTAGATATTGTAAAGTAGATGATTTTTTTCTATAGGATTCAAAATATAAGTATGAAACATTAGAAAACCCCATCCTTCAAAATTAAATTTAATTTCATCTATTTGAACCACCAAAAATGATGCTCTTTAGGGTTCACCAAAATGTAACATAGATTTTAGCACCTTGATCCTTTCTTACTCTTTTAGGGTTGTTCACCTAAAAGGAGAAAGATGGGCCAAAATGCTTATGTTACATTCAAAGATTATATGTTAATGGTGGTTTAAGGTGTGAAGAGTGTGATATGGAATGCCATAAATTTTGTAAGCTGAAAATAGAAATCAACTATTAACATAAAACTACCAAAATGAATTATGTTTGAATACACAATGTGATATGCAAGCATAAACTAGAATGACCTAAATGTGTAAATTTTGACAAAACAAAAAGCTATAAATAAAAGAGAAGTACTTGGAAGTGTGTTGTAGACTTGCAAGAACACAAAAACTCTGAAAAATCTGATTTTTATGTCTAACGAGACACTTGTGCCAAGCTGGGCGACCTAGTCCTTTTTCGGCGTGATTGCAGGAAACTAACCCGAGGATTGTTTCAACCAAATGGGTACCCAAATCTATAGAAATCTCTGGAAAATAAGCACAATGGGACTAGGTCGCCACAACTGGCGGGAATGTCCCTTTTGTCTTTTTTGAAAATTGGAAGCTAGAAACAGAGGCTCTTGATCTACACTTTTTGTTCTTCCAAGTGCTCAGACTAGAAACCTTGATCTTCAATTTGTAGGTGTCTTTTTGTAGATATTTTTCCCTAGTTGTTAAGTGGGTTCCCTAACAAGTCTTCAATCTATTTTTGAATGGTTTCCAAACCTCCAAAATCTAAAAACACACATGCAAAGAGGAGACAAATGGTTAGGGTTAGAGATTAGGGGTTTGCCTTAGTCAAACCCCTTTTTGATAATAAAATATAAAATGAAAAACTAAGAAAGGAAATATGATTGAATGATAAAGAAATGTAAACACTTACCAAATCCTTTCTTGAGGATGTATGCAACATACATGAATCAACTCCAATGGAGATGGCTTGTGAAACCCTAGTGCTTGTTTACTTCCTTTGGAAGACTTGGATGCTAGAGTGCTTGTGAAGATTGAGTGAAGGTGAAAAATGAACCTAGAAGAAGTCAAAATGAGGATGAAAACCCTTATTTTGTACATGTTAAACCCTAATTTTCCTGAAATACAACCTGATAGGCCAACCCTAGGGTTTAGGAGGCAAGATTCTCGTTGATTTTTATTTAAAATATGAAAATTATGCCTAAAGGGACTAGGTCGCTAGTTTCTTGAGAAATTTTAAGTGGTGATCGGGAATTAATTTTTGTTTTATCAAGTTAATCAATTTTTCCTCCCAAAACACACTTAGGTCGGGACTAAAAGTACATTAAGGGGACAAATTAGCAAAGAAAGAGGGTTAATTTAGGGGTGATAAGCCTAGATAAGGTGAAAATGCATCACAACACTTTACAACACTTTTTCTTAAGGCTTAGGAAGGTGTAAGAATGTATTATTTAGGTGAATTATGTTGAAAGGGTCTTAGAAAAGTGAGGAAATGCATTACAACACTTCACAACACATTAGTAAAACACTGTTTGGTTATTGTTGAACTGCAAGCTTACAAGGCCGAATCAAGGTAAACAAGGTCCAAATCCAATGAAAAAGTCCAAAATGAGTGAAAAAGTGCCAAGGTATACACTTTTTGGAAACACATTTAGCCCCCACTATAGTGAGAGTATGAACTTACTTCAAAATCACACTAAAGTAGTTGAATCATGTGTGTTGAGTGGGATCTAATGTACTCATGCTAGTAAGGTGAGATGAATCATGATCAAGAGGGATGATCAAGCCCCCTAGGATCAAGATCCCATGGCAAATAGAGCATAAGCGCAAAAGATCACACAAGAGGTGATGATGTGAAAAAGGTGAAGAGAGACGAAAGAGTCAGATCAAGCTTCAATCATTAGTCCAGATAGTTGTGGATTAGATCTAGGTTGTTTGTTTGAGAGAAAAGGATGGTACTTAGTTTGGGCCAATGAGACTTTCGGTTGTTCTTTGGGTGAGAATGCCAAAAGGTGGTGAGATACATACACACGATTGGTATGCACTCACACATAAAAATGTGGCTATGGGGAAATTCATGCCACTAGTTGGGCTTCTCGCTCAACCATACCAAAGTTATACTTCTTGATAACTTTGATAAGGTGCCACAAAGGATAGGGGTGTGATTCATGAGACAAGAAAAGCGTTGGATGCTTAGAACTCATGAACAAGTGCAAGATGACACCATAGGGATGCAAGTTGTGTTATGCAAGGTGGCCATGTATGTAAAGGATGTGAAAATACAATATGTAAAAATGCACAAAGGTAAAATTCCAAAGGGGATGTTTGAAGGAGTCTTGTTTTTTTTGTGCGAGGTCTTTTACTTAGGGAACATTGTGTCTAATTTCTCCAAGAGAGGATCAATCAAAGGATAGAAGATTCACAACTTAGGGGATGCAGTGTGTCACATCAGGCCACTAAGAGGAATGTAATATGCTAATATAAGTCACTTTCATAAAGGACATTACACATAATTTCATCCACCAAGTGAGAGACTCATCATGTGAACTACCAAGGCTGCATTAGGAACCAAGAAAGATAAAAATGCAAAGGAAATAGTGCCCGTGTATGCCCCCACTTTAAAGGAACTGCTACACATCATACTGTGAGAAATTGCTTTAAATTGGAAGAAGGTATGAGAGGGTAAGTATGCCACATGCGAGCCAACTTAAGACATGTTGTCCACATCCCAAGCTTTATCTTGTATGTTCATGAGAGGTTAACGCCTAGTGAAAAGAGGCAACGACAAGTGACATATGGGGGAAAGGGCTACTCAACCTATTTGCCCTCACTTAGTACAGGACAAAGGTGAGCCTGGAATGGATGATGGTATGTTTCTCCTCATGAGGGATGTAAAACATGCAATAGTGAGTATGCTGTTATCCTACAACTATTACATGGCAAGGAGCAGCAACTAATGTTATTTATGTGGGTAAGGGAACAAGGTTTCGACAAAGTTAGCCTTGATGGTATAAAGTTTGTCATATAGGCGAGTAAGGTCATTGTAACTTGGGTGTTGTGAAACATTGTTCTGAGGTGGGTGAAATATTAGAGGATGCAAAGGAGGTCCAATAGTAAAAAGCGATCTAATGGACACTTGTGTATGCATAACCTTATCAGGCTTGGGTTGATGTATCTCTAGGAAATGGCAATTGAGTATCATCTTTGTATTAGTGTCCAAGGAAGACATATGACTATTTCTTGAGAGGAGTGCAACCATGATACCTTCCCAAATAGGAGAGTTTGTAGGAGAACTACAAACAAGATATTCATTGTTTGGTTCTACACTATTGACTTCATCAAAAATAAGGGAATAATCTAAGGTTGTCGTGTAGTGTTCCATCATAATATCTTCTTCACAAAGAGAAGAGATATTAGGAGAGGGGGAAAGGTGAGTGTTGGTCGTTGCAGTATTTTCTTCTAAGGTATCATTCTCTTGTGCCATATTATCTATCCTAAGAGGGGAGCTATTTGGAAAGTGACAAACAATATTTTTATCACATGGCATGATTAGAGTTGGTAAAGTAGCTTCATCACTCATAGGATAGGCATTAAAATAAGGATACCTAGGAATTAGAAGGTTATCAATGATTGGACTATTTTATTCAAATAGACCCTTCCAAATGTGAGGAATATTATGAAGGAGAGAAATAATTCTATAACTCTCAATCAGTGGAGTTCTTGGTATCAACATAGCCTTAGTTATTAAAGAATTATTGCCAATAGGGGAGGTGTTGGGAGAGGATGGAAGACTAGGTAAGGTAGTAAACATGATTTTCGCTTCATGTGTTATAAGATCTTGGCAATAGGGAGGAGGAAGAAGGTGATCCCACAATAACGGGTTACACTTTTTAGCCAAACTTGACATTGAAATCAACATTTTTCACCAGATCTTCACTTTCTTACCCCTATAGAAGCTAAACCATTAAGAATTTGAAGATGAAGCAAAATAGTGATTTATGAGATTTTGTGTGTAGATTATAATTATATTTAAAATAAAAAATAAAAACTAAATTGTGAATCATTTTATGTAATTTTTATTAACTTATTTTTTCTACTAAACTGCATTTTCAAAAAGTGATGTCTACTTTCAGCTGCATAACTTCTTTTGTAGAAAGGATACAATTTTAATCTTTTAAATATAGATTTTTCACACCAATATCTAGTGGATGGATATTTTTTCATAATTTTTTATTACATTTATATTTTTTAATTTATTTTCTAAGTCACAGTAATTATAATTTAGATATATTATAGTTTCAGTTGCATAACTTTTTTGTATGCATTTGAATCAACTTATTCTGTTTTTGTTGGAATAAGGACATCAATAGCTAGTGTACTTGTATTTTTTAGAATTTTTTTTCTCTCTTTTCCTATTTTTTCGTATGTGTGAAACAAAGACCTCGATGTTCATTTAAAAACCTACACTCACGAGAAATAAAAAATAAATATAATAATTAAATTAAATATATTTAAAATTATACTTTTTGGGAAGATTATAATAAGGACTACATTCTTACAAAAGATAAATTTTAAATGAATGAATTAGATCCCCCAAAAAGTAAATCAAAAGTGGTTTTTTATCAGCATTTTGATAGGTGTAGAGGAGACTCCATTATAGGTATGGTTTAAAAATAGTGGGTTTCTATTCAAGGGGGTTTGATTTAACTGGGTTTGATCAAACCCTCTTCAATTAAAATCCTTTAAATGGAACCTTTTTAAGGCTTAAATCATTATATTTTCTAAAAATATGTGATTTCAGCAAAAATCAGGATGTCCGAGAAAGTGTAACCCATTATTGTGGCAACACCCAAGAGGAAGACAAGAAATAATATCATGATCTTCAATGATTGTGTCTTATTTCCACAAGATACCTTCATCACCAATAGGAGGGATATCAGGAGAAGAACAATTATGATGATCGTGATTATCGATGTTTGCATACTCTTGTGGAAAATCTATAGTGGATGAGCGAGGAGAGATGAAGTCGTCAAGGGCTTCATATAACATGTCGAAGTCATCACTACTAAATGGCTGAAGAAGGGTGTGAGTGGGTGCTTGTGATGTTTGTAAACTGTTGTTTTCATTTTCTATAGAATTTGATTTAAATGTTTGAGGAACTAATGTAGAAAATAAAATTTGCAAAATTCTAAGTGCCATGAATGTAAAAAATGATTATTTCTAATAATTTGATGTAATATAAGCTATACAGACTTAAAATGTAGTGTAAAGAGATAGAATGCAATGCAAGTTTCAGATTGAAAACAATGTAATTTTTTGAGTTTACTGGAAATAAAATGTTGTGAATGCAAAGTGAAATTTAAGAAATGCATGAAATGCACTAATTTAAGCTAGATTGAGTAAAATGTATGTAACATAAATACAACCCACTGATACAGATGGATAATGGGAGAAAATAGAAGCCTAAAAACAAAATTTTCAGCTTTATAAAAGGTTGTTTTAGAGGCCTAAAGGGACTAGGTTGCCCAGGGTGGCGACCTAGTCCTCCTGGTGATTTTTTTGAGATTTTTGAGATTTTCCTATTTGATTTGGATGGTGTCATGGTTGTATGATGAAAACCTAAAATGAAAATGTAGAATTTTGATGGGTTTGAATGATTTAATATGCAAAAATGCAATCTAAATGCAATTTTCACTAATGTAAAAATTTAAACCCTAGAATGCAAATTTAACAATGCACAATGCAATGCTATGCAAACCTAGGATGAACAAATACTCTAAATCAGAAAGGGATGTGGGCGCCGAGTTCACCAAAATGAACCACTAAAAATGATGCTCTTTAGGGTTCACCAAAATGTAACATAGATTTTAGCACCTTAATGCTTTCTTACTCTTCTAGGGTTTTTCACCTAAAAGGAGAAAGATGGGTCAAAATTCTTATGTTACATTCAAATATTATATTTTAATGGGGGTTTAAGGCATGAAGTGTGTGATATGGAAAGCCCTAAATGTTGTAAGTTGAAAATAGAAATCAACTATTAACATAAAACTACCAAAATGAATTATGTTTGAATACATAATGTGATATGCAAGCATAAAATAGAATGACCTAAATGTGTAAACTTTGACAAAATAGAAAGCTGTAAATAAAAGAGAAGTACCTAGAATTGTGTTGCAGATTTGGAGGAACTCAGAAACTCTAAAAAATCTATTTTTTATGTCGGATGGGACACTTGTGCCAAGTTGGACGACCTAGTCCTTTTTCGGGGTGATTTCAGGAAACTGACTTGAGGCTTGTTTCAACCAAATGGGTACCCAGATCCATAGAAATCTTTGGAAAATAAGCACAGTGGGACTAGGTCGCCACAACTAGCAGCAATGTCCCTTTTGTCTTTTCTAAAAATTGGAAGGTGGAAACGGAGGCTCTTGATCTGCACTTTCTATTCCTCCGAGTGTTCGGACTAGAAACCTTGATCTTCAATCTGTAGGTGTCTTGTTGTGGATGCTTTTCCCTAGTTGTTAAGGGGGTGCCCTAATAAGTCTTCAAACCATTTTTGAATGGTTTCCAAACCTAAAAAATCTGTAAACACACATGCAAAGAGGAGACAAATGGTTAGGGTTAGAGATTAGGGGTTTGCCTTGCGTAAGTGCACCAATCTGTGACACAATTTTGGCTCTTAAGATGCCACTTTTTTTCTGAAATCAGAAAAATATGATTTGCACGGGAAAATGAAGATAGTTACGTTCAAAATTTCAAGATGCAGCAAGAACAAAATTTGAAGTGCTCTGAGTCTAGTTTCTAAGCTACTATTGTTTTTTGAAATTAATGAAGACTAAGGGTCTCAAAAAGGGGGGGTGGGTGGGGGGAATAGGTTCCTATTTTTATAAAAAAAAATAGCATAGCGCCTGAAGGCTCCCCCCTTTTTGGTTAAATTTGTTTAGAATTTCAAAAATTCCAATGGTGACAAATTAGCTAACACCATGTAGTTTATCCTCCTTATTTTGGATAATTTTTTTAATGAATATATAATATTTTATGAATTTTCAAAGTGGACACATCCTGAAAAGCTGAAATTTGAGCGTGCTCCCCCCCAAAGTTTTTGCAAACTAATCAAAAATTGATTATTTTTTTTTCATCATATGTAGAATGGAGTCTAGTTTCAAAAAACGTAATTTGTTTCACGTTCCGATGAACGTGTAAAAATCTATCCTAAACCTAGCACATGTTGGTTTTTGACCAAAATCGAAGGCATTTACAATAGAAGCCATTTAGATAGCTGAGATAGAGGTTAACGCTATCACGGTTTTTTAATAAACTTGCATTGAAAGACATGCAAATGAGATGGGGAGCACGGATGAAAATATGAGAAAATTTAGCAAATCCTGTTAATTAACACATCTAAAGCAGGCCTTTTGGTGAGCGCCAAATGAATCATCACATTTGGTGTGTGCCAAATGTGATGAGTCATTTGGCGAGTGCCAAATGGCCTGCTTTGTACAAAACTAGATTTTCGCTTTCTCTGTCAAGGAAACTATATACATGAAATAAAAATTTAAGTATAAGTTGACATTTACATATGGACATTTATTTTATTATACTTTAAGTTATATTTCATGTATATATAGGGAGGATGTTTGAGAGTGGTTTCAGATCTCTAAGAGTTATAATGCAAATTCTAGTTTTTGGAAGATCTTAAAAATTTCAGACTTAGTCAAATTTCAGTAATCAACATGTAAAATTTCAGTAATCAGGAGGTCAAATTTTAGTACTCAGGAGGTAGAATTTCATCTTTCTCTCTCTATCTCACTCATTTTCATCTCTTATTCTCTAGACCTCTCTCTCTCTCACTATCTCCATCCCTTTATCTAACAATATCTTCCTTGAGCTCAAGAACTATGTCTCTACATGTCCATCTCTCTCTCCTTCCCTCTCCAATATCTATCTCCCTCCCTCCTTCCGTCTCTACATTTTTCTATCTCTCATCCCTCTCCTTTTATCTCTATATATCTCTCTCTACTCTCTATACCTACCTATCTCTCCCTCCCTCCTTCTCCTCCCCTTCTCACTCTCTTTGCTTCCCTTGCTCTCTCCTCCCCTCTCTACTCTCTATCTTGTCATTCTCTCTCTCCTTCCCTCTCTAGTTCTCTCTATCTCACTTCTCTCTACTTCCCTCCCTCCCTCTCCAATTTTCTCTATCTCCCTCTCTCTCCTTCCCTTTCTACTTATATTTATATCACCTCTCTTTCTCCCCCTCTCTCTCTCCCTCTCTCTTCCTTTCACCCACCTTTGCTCTCTACTTATCTCTATCTAACCTATCCATCTATACATCTCTCTCTCTCTCCCTCCTCCTTCCATATCAATCTCTCCACCTTCCTCCTTATCTCTCTACTTTTAAGCTCCATCACACATCTCTATCACCTATCTCAGTTCTCTCTTTCCCCTTCCCTCTCTACTCTCTTTCTCTCTATCTCACCCCTCTCTCCCTACCTATACCTCCCTCCTCTCTCTTATCTCTCTCACCTCTCTCTCTCTCCATCCCTACCTCTTCCTCCCTCTCTCCTTCCCTCTATTTTTCTCTTTATCTCCTCCTCCCTCTATCTACCTAGACCTCTCTCTATTTTTGTCTCACCTCTCTCTCCATCCCTACCTCTCCCTATATCTCTCCTTTCATATCTACTTCTCTCTACCTAGTTGTCCCTCTATACCTATTTCTCTCTCCCTCCTTGCCTCCTCTCTCTCAATATCTCCACCTTCTTTCCCTCTCTAATTCTCTCTCTATCACCTCTCTCTATCTCTCTCCTCCCTCTCTACTCTCTCTATCTCTCCCTCCCTCCCCCTCTTTCTATCTCTCCTCTCTCCCTCCCCTCTTTCTATCTCTCTTTACCTTCTCTCTACCTATATCTCTCTCCTTCTATCTATCTCAACTATCCATCTTTACCTATCCCTCCCTCCTCTCTCTCTTCCACCAAAATTCACTCTACATCTCTCTATCTAGCCCACCCCTATATACCTTGTTTTCTCTCCCTCTCTCTTTCCCTCTCTCAATCTATCTACCTTCCTCATTATGCCTCTACTTCTCTCTATCACCTCTCTCTCTCCCCCTTCCCTCTTTACTTTATTTCTCTCTATCTCACCTCTCTCTACTTAAATATCCCTCCCTCCCTCCTCTCTCTCTATCTCACCTATCTCTCCCTCCATACCTCTTCTTCCCTCTCTCCATTCTCTACTTCCCTTTATCTCCCCCTCCCTCTCCTTACCTACCTCTCTCTCTCTCTCTATTTCACTCTCTCACCTCTCTCTAAATCCTTATCTCTCCCTCGATCCCTACCTCTCCATCCGTCTCTCCTTCCCTCTCCACTTCTCTATATCTCCCTTTACTCTCTTTACCTACCTCTCTCTCTCTCCATCCTTGCCTCTCCCTCCAACTCTCCTTACCTCTCTACTTATCTCTACCTACCTATCCCTCTATACCTCATTCTCTCTCTCCCTCTCTCCATCCTTCCCTCTCTCAATCTATCCACCTTCCTTCTTCTCTCTCTAACTTCTCCCTCCCTTCCCCTATGTCCTTCCCTCTCTACCTACATATATATCATTCCCTCTTCTCTCTCTCTCTCTCTCTCTCTCTCTCTCTCTCTCTCTCTCTCCTTCCCTCTCTCCCT
>CM021101.1:150348811-150520638 GCA_007115665.2 Sequoiadendron giganteum | reverse complement strand
ATAGAGGGAGGCATGGTTATGTGGCAGAGGTGCAGGCCTTTAAGGGTTTTAAGGCCTAAGGGCCTAGGGTTTTAGGGCTTAAGGGTGAGGAGAGAGACAGAGGGAGGAATGAGAAATAGACCAAAGAGAGGATAGGGGAGGGGTAGAGGAGAGGGAGAGATAGAGGAACGGAGACGGAGAGAGATAGAGGAGGAGGTTAAAGGCAGGTAGAGGGTTTAGGTTTGCTGCTAAGGGCTTAGGTTTTAGGCCTGGCGGTAGAGGGTAAAAGGGTTTAAATGGTTTGTGTTTTAAGGGCAGAGGGTAGAGGGGAGAACACATAGAGGGAGTGAGCCAATGAGTGAGAGAGACTCCAAGAGAGGGAGAGAAGCAGTAGGAGAGAGAGATCTGGGAGAGAGAAAGAGGGTGGATGGTTATGGCAGAGGGTAGAGGGTTCACTGCTTAAGGCACATGGTTTAGGTTTAGGTTATGAAGAGTGGACAGAGATGAGGGGAGTGACTAAGAGAGAGAGAGAACTGAGAGAGGGGTAGGGAGAGACTTGAGAGAGAGAGAGGGAGGGAGATATAGACTCTCCTCATCCCCCTCTCTCTCGCAAGAATCTCCCTCCTCCCCCCTCTCTCTCTTAGGTCTCTCACTCACTCACTCACTCCCTCTCTCTCTCTCTCCCTATATATCTTTCCACTATACCCTTAACCCTACACCCTTAAAAACTCTACCCTCTACCCTCTATCTCTCTACAACTCCCTTCCCCTCTCTCTCTCAAGTCTCTCCCTCCTACCCCCTCTCTCAATATCTCTTTCTTCTTTCCCTCTCTAATTCTCTCTCTCTCTCTCTACCCTTAACCCTAAATCCTTAAACCCTCTTCCCTCTACCCTTAACCATCTACCCTTAACCCTTAACCATCTATCTCTCTCCCACTCCCTCCCTCTCTCTTTCAAGACTCTCCCTCCTACCCCCTCTCCCTCTCTCCCTCTCTCGGGTCTCTCTTTCTCACACACTCACTCACTCCCTCTATCTCTCTCCCCTCTCCCCTCTCCCCTAAACCCTTAACCCTTAAATCCTAAATCATTAAACACTCTACCCTCTACCCTTCTTTAACCCTCCCTCCCTCTGTCTCTCTCCCACTCCCTCCCTCTCTCTCTCTTTCAAGTCTCTCCATCCTACCCCCTCTCCCTCTCTTAGGTCTCTCTCTCACTCACTCAATCCATCTATCTCTCTCCCATCTCCCTTAAACCCTATACCCTCAACCAAATACCCTAAACCATCAACCCTATATGTCCTCAACCCTATACCTTCAATTCTCAACCATCTACCCTATACATTGGATCCTCAACCCTCATCTATCTTTGTCCCTCCCTCCTCTTATCTCCTTATCTCTATCTCACTTCTCCCTCCATCTCTCCCTCCATACATCCCACCTTCTCTTCCCTAATACCTCAACCCTATACCCTCAACCCTTAAAACCTTAAATAATCAACCCTATACCCTAAACCCTCAACCCTCAACCCTTAAATCATAAATCCTTAAACCCTCTGCCCTCAACCCTCAACCCAATAACCTTAACTCTAATCCCTCAACACAAACCCTTAAACCCAATTAAACTCTCTACCCTAATCCCTCTCTTAGGGTTTAAGGGTTGAGGGTATGGGGGTTGAGGGATTAAGAGGGTATAGGGGTCAAGGGATTAGGGTTGAAGGGTTGAGGGTTGAGAGATTAAGAGGATATGGGGGTCGAGGGATTAGGGTTGAAGGGTTGAGGGTTGAGGGATTAAGATTGGGGTCGAGGGTTGAGGGTTGAGGGATTAAGAGGGTATAGGGGTTGAGGGATTAGGGGTTAAGGGTTGAGGGTTGAGGGATTAAGAGGATATGGGGGTTGAGGGATTAGGGTTTAAGGGTTGAGGGTTGAGGTCTTAAGAGGGTATGAGGGTTGAGGTATTAGGGTTTAATGGTTGAGGGTTGAGGGGTTGAGGGATTAGGGTTTAAGGGTTAAGGGTTGAGGGTTAAGTGTTGAGGGTTGAGGGATTAAAAGGGTATAGGAGTTGAGGGATTAGGGTTTAAAGGTTGAGGGTTAAGAGTTGAGGGTTGACAGGGTATCGGGGTTGAGGGATTAGGCCTCACTTATTTCACAATCCCTCTCTATTAGGCCTCACTTACCTCCCACCCTACTTTCTTAGGTCTCTCCTTCCCACCCCCTCTCTCCCACTTTGACTCCCTCTCCTTCTCTCAGGTGTCTCCCTCCAAACCTCTCTCTCTTAGGTTTCTCCCTCCCACACCATCTCCCTCCCCCCTCTCTCTCTCCCACTTTGTCTCTCTCTCTCTCTGAAGTCTCTCCTTTTCAGAGGAACATATTTAGCGGGCGCCAAAAGGGTTTTACCTTGAAACAGTAAAAATAAGGGTTGACCCTATGATTCGAGCCCACATTCTCCTGTGTTTGTCTGGTTCAACGCTTTATCTGAGTCAGAAACACCTTTTTTCTACAGTTGACTTCATATTGTACCAATCTATGCTTGATCCATCAGCTTTTTACCACCAATCTGCATGGTAGACAACATAGACGAAGATATTTTGAAGTTTCTACATCATTTTACATTATCTAAGGTAATATATTCATTTTGGTAAATTGAAATGTTATTATTTAGTATATTTGTTTGTTTTTGACAATATAAACTAAATTTCCTTAATGATTTTATTAATCATAACAATTGGACTTAGAATTCAACATTGAATTAGATGGGATTTGCATAAAAAAGTTCAATTTTTAGATTTGCATAAAAAGGTTCAATTTTTATGAATTTGAAGAACAAAAAAAATAAAAACATGACATTTACTCAACATAAATTTACTTATGAATTCTATTTTCATTTCTTATACTAGTCCATTTCAAGCATGGCTAGTGGAATTCACTGTATTTCATTCTTTTTTCAACTAATTTGGAAAAATTTTATTTTCATCTAATTTGGAAAACCTTATTGCCAAAGAAATAGTGAATAATGATAAGATATAGCATCACAAACCCTTCTTTGAATCCATATTCTTCATGACTTTGTTGACAATCAAAAATTTGGTTTTGAGAAAAATAAACACAAGAGTCTCTAGTTTTCATTTAGGTGGCAGCAATTTATACCCTAGGTTTGTGATTCTCATTGATTTGTTGTATTGAATGGTTTCTACCCCTCTTTGCATCAATTTTTTTGTAAAATGCATTACTTACTTTTGTTCTATGTGTGTTTGTGGACATGTAGCATTCAAGGTCATTTCGAGGAAATGACCAAAGCCTCTAACACCAGAAGAACGTGCAGTTAAAAATGCAAGGAGAAGAGAATCAAAAAATGTAGCTTGTGAAGCAAAGGAATTACAGCCCATACAACCACAAATTCCCGTGCAATCTAAGAGAGATGTCAAATTGGCAAAACAAAGGGCACGAATGAGGAAAGTTCATGGAAGGATAGGAATAGATATAGAAGTTGGGGGCACATCATCAACCATAGGTGAAGCTCAATGCACATATCTAGTTGAAGACACATTGACAACAACATGTGGTTTTCCAGGTACATCGGAAATCACATCTCCAATTGAAGACACACCATCAAAAACATTGCGTTTTGAAAGTACATCAGCAAACACATCTCTATTTGAAGGAAATCCACAAATGACATATCAAGTTGGAGGTACAACATTGTTTACATGTCAATCTCAAGGTATGCCATCAATTGCACCTCCAATTGAAGGTACATGATCTATCCCTGATGTTGTTGACCTTCCCAATATTGACACAAATTTACATTTGAGAACTCCTCCTAGATTTTTGTAGAGAAAACCTACATTTTTGATTGATATTGATTCCAATGTTTTGAAATGGATGCCTAATAAGATTCCAAAACATACATGTCAAAAATAAGCATAAATGGTATGGAGTTTGTTTTTTTGCGAAGCTAAGTGAGGGTGGAAGATGCCAACTATTTGTTGAAATGATGAGGCAACTCAAATTTAGGCCCACCATGAAGGCTCTTGGGCTAAGAGTTTTGAATGAATCAAGTGAAAATTCCATTCTAAAGAACTTGATGAGTGCATACGAGAGTGTGGGTTCCACCTCATGCACGAAGGATAGTTGTGCCACACGATGTGTGATGACAACAACACTGATAAGAAGTCAAACAAGGAACAAGGTGAACCTTACAAAGGCAAGTAAGTATTTTAAAATAAGTAGATCATCTCTAATGAGAGCCAAAGGAAGGCGTGAAAGAGTGGAGGATCCAAATAGCAATGAGTTATGGGCATTTTCGGGTAGAGTGTCACGGAAAGACACAAGAATTGCTCAAGGCTTGAGATCTTTAATTGTGAATTATTGGAAGGATAACACAAGGACCTCTCCTAATCAAAGAGATGTTGTAAGAAGGAAAATTGGTAGTAAAAACCATGAGCCACATCCAATGCATTAATTGGATACCACTCAAAACCATTTTTTTGTTGATTTTGTACAAAAGTTTCCTGAAATTAAAATATGTCAAAGGTATTTTGAAATGCTAAAGCCTTTTTATGTCAAAATAAATCACACACGCACTACTTGTTGTTGTAGGTTTCATATTAATTTTTTTAACCATTATGATGTTTATCGACGTATATGTGTAGATATGCATACTGACAATGTTTTGCGGGAATGTAACATAATGCCTCCACCTAAATCGTAAAGGAAATTTTTGTCTTTCATTTTATGTGAAAGAGAGGATGGTCAAATTTTTTACAAAAAATCATGTTTGGATGGCACATGTGATCATTGTGGTGGCATGCAACATTCACCAATTTTCCAACACATGGCTAGTACACACAATTGGAGACAAAATTGTGAAATTTGGAAAATATACAATAGTGGCATATAGTCTAAAAGATGGTAAAGAAGCAAAGAACTGTGTATTGGTCAGTGATAAGATTCCAGTATATCAGTTTATGGGCATTTTTCATGATTGGGTGGTTTATGATTATGCAATGCATACACACAGAGCACAATGGTTGGACTCATAGTTCAAGTTATGCAAGGACACATTTCCACTTCATCATATCATTTCATTTGTCGACTTTGCTGAGAACTACACACTACAACCACAGAAGGAGTTGCAATCACAATACTACAACTCCGTGCAGGTTGCTATATTTGTCCATATAGCATTCGTTCATGCAAATGATAGTATAGAGGAAAATAGGAAATTATTGAGGGAGTATCACTTTTACATCAGTGATCATCGCACACATTCTACAGAGTTTGTTCAAGGTTGCTTTCATATGTTCTATGCCGATCTAGCTAGCAGGGGCATATCATTTAGTCAGCATATCATATGGTTAGATAGTTGTACATCACAATTCAAGAACGCCAAAATGTTTTACTGGTTGAGCAAGATGCATAGGATTAGTGGTGTTCAACATATGTGGAACTTCTTAGAAGTCAGGCATGGAAAGGGGGAGCATGATGGAGCAGGTGCATGTATCAAAAGAGCCCTAGCATGAGAAGAGTTAAAGTACACAAATAGTGTAAACTTGACAGATGCAAGATCAATTGTCCAGTGGTGCAATGGTTCAATGGGTCCAGGTAGTGAAGGTAATTCTTTAGTTCATATATTTTTTCATTTAGTAGATGATACTAACATTGCAAAATATGAGGATTGTTGTACACTAACAAGATTGAGTGAGCTACACTCTTTTAGAAGCTCCAATGCAAGTACATGGACTATCCATACAAGGAAGATGGCATGCTTTTGTTATGCATGTACACTTCAATCATGGAATGATTATGATTGCGAGTCAATAGAGTGGTTGACGAATGGTCTGTAAGAAGTCTAACCCCACTTGACACTTATCAGCTCCCGACGGCTCTACAAATCATGGAGATGCAATCATCCATTGACTTTGATCATGTATCGGACCTACTAGAACCAGGTAATATATCTTACTTACAAGTTTTATTATTTTTCTCAGTAAATAAATCTAACAAAATAAACATATCAATGCAGGTCACGTTTATGCAGTGATTGCAGATGAAGACAATGAAGAGGGTACAAATTATTACCTGTGTCATTGTATCGAGGCCAAAAGGAAATTGGAGTCCCAGTTATAGATGGAGAAAACATAGAATATCCTAAAGGTTCGGTGGTTGTTACTAGAACATGGCTTCGAAGGTATCCAGTTAAGAATGTTGCAATTTGGTTGTTTGAGGACTTCGACACGCATTGAAAAATTCTTCACTATTTGAACCTTGTCGTCGCCACCAACGTTCATTTGATCAAATATAAGGGTAGACCTACGAAAAAGAACCTGTGGAAAGCACGTGAGTCTGACCATGAGGCAATACTCGACACAATAAAGACTAGAGCAGACCGAGATGGTTCCCTGGAATAATTTGTAAGTATGCACATTGAATTTGTAAAGCCATGTTATTGATCACTCTTTTGGACCAACACCTTGCAATAAGGTTTTTTCACGATTACTGTTTGATGTCATATGCATTTACGACTATAATTGGTCCTTTTCTGATTGTGACTGTAGGTAATACTAAAGTTTTTCAAAGCATATAAGAAAAGAACAACATCGGTTGCTGGTGCAAGTGTTCAGTTTTATGAGAAACATCAGTTGCTGGTGCATTTTCTGGTTGTCAATCTTCTCTTTCTTTTCCATCTCCTAGATTTATCGGATTCTTATATGCTACATGTTTTATGTTAAGCCTCTCAGTGATATATTTGAAATTTATACATAGGGTCATCGAAAGATGATAAAGTAGTGAAGGGGCACATCACCATTGTAGGACCTTCAATCGATCTCCTTATCTAGCATGTATGAAGTTGATAGTAGGTCTCGTCAGTTGTATGATTGACATTATTTAGTTATTGCTCTTTTAATGATTTTTATGTGAGTCTATGTCTAAGATTGAGAGGCTTTTGCAGGTTTTTTGTGGACCAAATTCCTATGATACTACACAACCATAGAGAGGCTACTACCCATGTGTTTCGTAGGGAGTAGGGGATGTACATGTTTTGAACCATTTTGGAATGCAAATAGTTGGGCCAACTGAGGTGGAATGGAAAAATGAAACTGGGCAACAACTCCTTTTGTCCTTTTCTCAAGTACAATATATTTCATGATTTGTGTTGGAAATGGGAGGATTATTTCCCTGCATGTATTGCTACAAGTATTGACAAATGGGAAGATTTTCAAGATGTTCTTCCATCACTATTGTAATATTTTTCATTGACTTACTGTATTTTTTGATATATTAAAATCATGAGAAATTAATACATGCAAATGTGTATATTACACTTAAATTTAGTTGTAATGCTTCATAGTTTACATTTAAAAAGTTAATTGAAGAATCCACATTCATAAGGACCTATTGCTGCATACACAACCATAGCTCTTGGAGTCTTGAGACACTGACTGACATAGACTTGACAGTCATAGGACATTGACTGTGGTGAGTGAATCTGATTGTCCAGCACTTTATAATCATACACTCACTATACTTAACAATTGATCACTACTCATTTCTAATCCGTCCTTTTCATTTGCACATTGCCACGTACAGTGACCCCTCACAGTTCCCTTGTGTTCATACATTCATGATGCTTGTCTTAATGAATAACCTTCCCTTAAATCTATTGTCTTTTGATGAAATGATGACTGTCTTCATACCTCACTTCCCTCAACATTGTCAATTGACTATACATTTGTTTGTTTCCTATCTAATTCCAGCTCTCCTAAATTGGATCTTTTCAATACCCTCATAATAAGGAAGTGACCGACCTCAAAGAAAGGATATCGAAAAAGGGCATCATCTTCATTACCACTTATAGAAACTACATCATTTACTACTGCACCCTCCTTGCTAAATGATGACCATGGTTTATTAATCCTTGGCTCTAGTTTTATTTCTTGAAAGTGTAGAAGACTAGCAAGAAACACTAGATTATCTAGCCCAAAAGCCACAAAAGAAAATATTATATTCATCTAAAGACTATCTAACCTCATTCACAAAACCTTCTGATGGAATTGTAGCACATGCCATCACTTATATTATCTTTTTCCAATTAGGTTTCATATGCCATCACTTCACTCCTGTGAGAACTGACATTAACTTCTTTGTAGTCTTCCATTTGAAAGCTTGTAGCACATTTGACTGCCATGAAAGCTCTAAAAATTGGTAGAAGAGACCTAAAAGGTAACAAAACCCTAACGTCTCAACTCAGTCTTTATTAAATTCAATCATAACAAAACAACCTACTCATGCATGTGAATTTGAATCATTCAAGGCATTAGAGACTAACCTCTTAAAAAATTTAAAAGAAAAGGTTGTTTTGACCCTAAAGTATTGAACATAGACTAACAATTCTAATTGTTTGGATCTACCAATTCATCCCCCCTCTCAGTTGATTGTGTGCCCTTCACCCTTTGCCTTTCCATTATTATCATAAATTTGAAGAAAAATATCAAAAACTACTCCAAGTGCCTAACAATGATATTGCCTCACATTCATCATCCTATATTGATCCATCCACTTTAGCCTTATCATCCACCTCACATAAATCCTTTCCAAATATCAAGGTCCAAATACGAGACAAGACAAGGGTTGTAGAGACTATGGTCTTAAAGGGTATTTTTATGTAGGACAACTCCCATCTTCTCCTAAGACATATGGAAAACCATAACGCAGAAAAAATCCTCTTCTATCATCAAATTTGAACCCATGGTTTTCTCCAAGTGGGAAGAGCTAACAAAGAGGTTATAGAGGAAGACATCTCCAAATTGTTGTACCAATATGAGAAAGAGAAAGCAACCCTACCAATAGATCAATGTGGTAAGGGTTTCCAAGTCATTAAGAACATGGGGGATTCACATGACATGGTAGCCTTGGTCTACATCAACAAGGAATAAGATAACCCATTTTTCAAGAGAAATGACAAAAATATCAAGGGCTTGGGTATGGTTCATTATACGTTACTCCTAACATCAAGAGTACCCCTAAAATCATATTGCTTAGGGTTGAAAAGGTAGGGGAAGCATATGCCTCAGAGAAATTGATGCAACCTAGGTCATCTCTAACATACCTTAGGGTATGACATTCAACAAAAAAACTACTATGGTTCAACCGACTCGATCCCTTAAGGGTGGAAAGTGCAAAAGGGAAACAATATTTGATAGGGTATTACTCATAAACCATGGTGATTGAGAAATCTCTGTTTAAACCTACAAGATCAAGTTGGAACCCTCTACAATAACCTCTCTCGGTAATTTTCTATCTCGAAGGCATTTTCTTGTGGTGGCAAATTTTCACTCGCGGAAAGAGTTGTCAAATCCAAGTAGTTGAAAGTTGCAAAGTGGTGCAACTTTCGTTCTGCAGCTTGTGTGACCAAACATACTATTCCAATGCATCTGGGTGGGTATGTTTACACTAGTCATGGTCCTCTTTCACACCTAAACATGCGGAATCACTCCGAGCTATGTTCAACCGGATCGATCCCTTAAGGGTCCAAAGTGCAAAATGGCTGCAAAATTTAGAATGCTATTACTTAGACACCATGACACTTAGAAACTTCTTTTCTAATCCTACAAGATCATGTTGGGCCCATATACAATAACCTCTCTTGGTTTTTTCTATCTCGAAGGCATTTTCCTGTGTTGGAAAATATTCACTCGGGGAAAAAGTTGTCAAATGCAAGTAGTTGAAAGTTGCAAAGTGGTGCAACTTTCGTTCTGTAGCTCGTGTGACCAAACAGACTGTTCCAATGCATTCGGGTGGGTACGTTTACACTAGAAATGGTCTTCTTTGGCACCCAAACACTCAGAATCGCTATGAGCAATGTTCAACCGGATCGATCCCTTAAGGGTCCAAAGTGCAAAATGGCTACGAAATTCAGCATGCTATTACTCGGATACCGTGATGCTTAGAAAATTCTTTTCTGATCCTACAAAATCATGTTGGGCCCATCTAAAATAACCTCTCTCAGTTTTCGCTATCTTGCAGGCATTTTCCTGTGTTGGGGAATTTTCACTCGGGGATTTTTTTGTCAAATGCAAGTAGTTGAAAGTTGCAAAGTGGTGCAACTTTTGTTTTGCAGCTCGTGTGACCAAATAATTTTTTCCAACACATCCAAATAGGTATGTTTACGCTAAGCATGGTCCTCTTTCTCACCTAAACACACGGAATCGCTCCGAGCTACGTTCAACCGGATCGATCCTTTAAGGGTCCAAAGTGCAAAATGGCTATGAGCTTCAACATGCTATTACTTGGACATCATGATGCTTAGAAACTTATCGTTTGATCCTATGGGATCATATTGGACCCATCTACAATAACCTCTCTCAGTTTTTTCTATCTCGGAGGCATTTTTGTGTGCTAGAAAATTTTCACTCGAGGAAAAAGTTGTCAAATGCAAGAAGTTGAAAGTTGCAAAGTGGTGCAACTTTCATTCTGCAGCTCGTGTGACCAAACGATTTGTTCCAACGCATCCAAATAGGTATTTTTATGCTATACATGGTCCTCTTATGCACCTAAACACGTGGAATCACTCCGAGCTATGTTCAACCGGATCGATCCCTTAAGGGTCCAAAGTGCAAAATGGCTGCGAAATTCAGCATGCTATTACTCAGACACCGTGACACTTAGAAACTTCTCATCTAATCCTATGGGATCATGTTGGGCCCCTCTACAATAACCTTGATTAGTTTTTTCTATCTCTGAGGATTTTTCCTATGGTGGCAAATTTTCACTCGAGGAAAAAGTTGTCAAATGCAAGTAGTTGAAAATTGCAAAGTGGTGCAACTTTCGTTCTGCAGCTCGTGTGACCAAATGAACTGTTCCAACGCATCTGAATAGGTATTTTTACGCTAGGAATGGTCCTATTTCACACCTAAACACGTGGAATCGCTCTGAACTACGTTCAACCGGATCGATCCCTTAAGGGTCCAAAGTGCAAAATGGATGTGAACTTTAGCATGCTATTACTCGGACACCGTGACACTTAGAAAATTCTTGTCTAATCCTATGGGATCATGTTGGGCCTCTCTACAATAACCTTTCTCGGTCTTCACTATCTCAGAGGCTTTTTCCTATGGTGGCGAATTTTCACTCGAGGAAAAAGTTGTCAAATGCAAGTAGTTGAAAGTTGCAAAGTGGTGCAACTTTCGTTCTACAGCTCGTGTGACCAAACGAACTATTCCAACGTGTCCGAATAGGTATTTTTATGCTAGGCATGGTCCTCTTTTGCACCTAAACACACGAAATCGCTTCGAGCTACGTTCAACCGGATCGATCCCTTAAGGGTCCAAAGTGCAAAATGGCTGCAAACTTCAACATGCTATTACTCGGACACCATGATGCTTAGAAACTTCTCGTCTAATCCAATGGGATCACGTTGGGCCCCTCTACAATAATCTCTCTCAGTTTTTTCTATCTCAAAGGAATTTTCATGTGTTGGCAAATTTTCACTCGGGGAAAAAGTTGTCAAATGCAAGTAGTTGAAAGCTGCAAAGTGGTGCAACTTTCGTTCTACAGCTCGTGTGACCAAACAAACTATTCCAACGCATCTGAATAGGTATGTTTACGCTAGGAATGGTCCTATTTCGCGCCCAAATATGCGGAATCGCTCTAAGCTTACTATTATTCTTTGATAGACTTTTCCCAAGCATCCATAGCTTGTTCGAAAGCACCTGTTTTAGGCTCTTAGCTATAGTGGCAAGGGAGTTTACTGTTTGATAAAATTCTTTGGTAGACATGTATGAAAAATGTCATAGCATAGGCAAGGCAGTGAACTGTTTGAAAAAATGCCTCAAAGAAATGTCCTCTCATGGTGATGGACTGCCATGACAATCCATAGCCATAGGCATTTGTCATGGCATTCCATTACCATGAGACCACATTTCTTCGAGGCATTTTTTAAAGCAGTTCACTGCCTTGTCTATGCTATTGCTTACTATTATGCTTCAATATATTTTTTCCAAGCATCCATAGCTTGTTCGAAAGCACTTGTTTTCAGATTTTAGCCATAGCAAGAAGGCAGTAAATTGTTTGACAAAATGCTTTGGTAGACATGTATGAAAAATGTGGTAGCATAGACAAGGTAGTGAATTGTTTGAAAAAATGCCTAAAAGAAATGCGGTCTCATGGTGATTATTTTCATTGCATTCCATCACCATGAGACCGCATTTATTTGAGGCATTATTTCAAACAGTTCACTGCCTTGTCTATGGCTTGTAATGCCTTCAAAAGGATAATTTATCCAATTTGTATGTTCAAGCCAAAATTATGTGTCAAGGCCTTGTAATGGCTAATTTGAATGTAATCAAGTCATAAAATAAGTCACTAGGAGGTGAAAATATAAAAAATGCAAATAATACAATGTTGTTAAAAAGTTATCATCATGTAATTATGCAGGAAGAGAGAGAATAAATCAAGGAAGATTAAGAGTTAAAAGGGTAGTTGCACTGATGAGAAGTTAGAAAAGGCAGTTGTTAAGAGGGAAAAATTTATAAAAGGCAATGTAAGGCATGCAAAAAGGGGGCTGGTATAGTTCTTTTTACAGTGGGTTTGAGAGTTTAATAAAGCATTTCATCACTACTCCACCAACCTAGGCCAAGTATATTGGTGGAGTAGGTTAATGTTAGGGTGTTTTGAATGTTTTTTATGATTGTAGGTATAGGGGAATGCAAGAATTCTCAGATGAAGTTCCTGTTACACACATAAATTGAAGGTTTCCACACAAAATTTGATGCTACAGTCATGTGTAATGAAGAAATAGAGTTTTCCATGGCTTGAAAAGGGTATAGATGATGTTTGCAGGTGTATTTAAAGGTGTTGGAAGATATGGCACGTTGGTAGAAGATGTGGAAGGTGATATTCCAAGAAACCCTCATTATTTTGCTTGCAAAGCCTATATTCAAGGGTTTTGATATTTAAATGTTTTAGTGGATCTAACAACTCTTGAAAATGATGGAATTATGAGTTTGGAGGTATGACAAAAGACTGTTTTAGGAGTTTGGTTATTGATGCTCTACATCATAGTGGTATCAGAGCATTAGGAAGTAGATCATTTTTCATTTTGCAGGTTGAAGAAGAAGGTGAAGAGGCAAGGTTGCTAATGTTAGAAACTTGCATAACTTGCTAATGTTAGAAACTTTTAATTACACTTGCATAAATTTACCTAATGTTGACCTAAAATTAGCTCAACCTAAGTAAAGTTATGCAAGTGTAATTAAATATTAATTACACTAACACCCCCCCATAAGTGCAACTTAGGGAGACTAAAATAAGCATGCACCTAAAACTAAGATGAATGCAAGAAAGCATGAATGGGTCCCGACAACAAGGCCTGATCAGGTACCCATGTACAAATGCAATAATGAGGTAGAGAAGGAAAACCTAGTGGGACAACCCCCCCTACAATGAGATGACTGCTGCAAAGAAGCACTGGAAGAACACTGTGGAGTAACACTGGAACCACAATCCGGCAAGCAAGGAAAGATACTTTTATCTACAAGAAACCATATCGGAATCATAATAATGTGACAGCAGACCCGATGCCATGGAACACTCGAACACTCCAAACTGGAACAACCCTGGAATCCATAAAGCAACAGTAGATGGTATGATGATGATAGAATCTGGAAGCTATGAATCTCGATGCCGATGCCAAAACTAAGACTGAAACTCTTCCATGGGAAAAAGTACCATACAGACTCGGAACAATAACCACAAATTTAGTGGCCCTCAAACTGAGATGGATCCGATGCGGATCACTAACCATAGGCTCTCAATCTAAAGTGTGAACCAAAAAGAATCTGATATGTGTCAAGCTAGGACAAAAATGGCCAAAAGAAACTAAGAGACCAGATTACAACCCATGCGAGTTTCCATCAAAACACGATGAAGATTATTATGCAAGAAACCCCCCCGAAGGAACTTTATAATAGTTCATTTATTACAATCCCCAATGACTGCAAAAGGAGAGAATGCCTAACATGTATAAATAGAAAATGAAAATAGACCTTAGATCTGTGTAGAGTACTGAACCAGCTTTCCAATGCCACAAGAATGGTGAAAAAAGGATCACCGAGTCAAAAGATATGCCCTCCGAAGTGAAAAACAGAACATCTGAGTTCAAGGACCTGCAAAATAAAATTGGAGAAAAATGTGGAAAAACTAAAATATTGAATAGATCGGTACCAAAATCAGCTTTCCAACAGTATCTCGTTTGCTAAAAATGGACACCGTACGCAAAAGTTACACCCGATTTCGTGAAAGTGCTCCAGAAAGGCCAATAAGGCCTGCAGGCAGCCCAAGGGGCTAAAAAAATCTCGGCCCCTGGTCCTGCATGTGACCAGGGGCTGGCGGACAGGGGCTGCGGCGGAGCCCTTGGTTGTGCATATGACCACCGGAGGTGCTAAGGGCCGGCCGGGGGCTGGGCGCATAGCGCCCGGTCCCCCATACGACCAGCTGTCTGAGCATTGGAGCCCGCGGGGGCTGAAGAGGGCCGGCGGAGCTGAAGGGGCAGCCACCGGCGGTGGCGGCGGACGGGTGGCTGCCTGGTGGCCGCCCGGTGGCACGGTGGTGGCGACCGGCTTAAAACTACAGGCGTGAAAACCGATGGGCTTTTTCCGTTTTTTTTTCGATTTTCGTGAAGAAAACTGCCTCGAAATGCGTGCTGGAGAGGCCGTACGGCTTCCCTGACAAACTTTTTTTGCCTTCCGGATCAATTTCACCAAAATCGATGAAACGAGAGGCGATTTTAGGGTTTTTGGCCGCTGCAAATGCAATGGTGACCTCCGTTTCTGCTCAAAATGCTTCAAAAAAACGGCTACCTCCAGAGCTTGCAAAAAAATACCAAAACTGAAACCCTCATAGATCTGGCAAATGATGACCAAAATCTGAAAAATAAAAGTCAAACCTGACTTTTTCCAGCGCTCTGAATCCAATGGTGAAGCCCGATCTGATCCAAAACGTTGCATAAATGAACTCAAGGCATAAAATCCTCGAGGAACCCCGAACGAACTCTGCAATGAATTTCTCCAGATTTTGAGAAGGGGTTGCATGTCAAGGCTCTGATACCATGTTAGAAACCCTAGATCAGACATGCAAACCTAAACACCTTCCACAGAAGAGAAAACATCAAAAAAGCAGAGCTTTGCATGTAATGTGCAAAATATTATTATTTAGGAATTCAATATTACAATGAGATGATTTGCTTTATAAAAGCAAAATATGCAACCCTAATGTTGACCTAAAATTAGCTCAACCTAAGTAAAGTTATGCAAGTGTAATTAAATATTAATTACACTAACAGCTAAGATGCCTCCAAAGAAGAATAATATGGCTAAAGAGATGAAGGAGATGAAAGATAGGCATGCAAGAGAACTTAGAGATTTCAATGAACCTAACTTCGAGATTGTTTTCAAATTTCCATTGTATGAATGTTGAGAGTCTTTGTAGTGCCTTGGTGGAGATTTGTTGTTATTTTGCAATATTAAAGGTTTGAAAACCTTGAGGGTGAGTTGATGCCTATTAGGCTGAATCATTATGAAGAAGAGTTATTTGACTGAGAATTGACATTTCCATTGTTGTGAGTCTTCTCCACCTTAGATCTGCATCAAAGCACAACTAAATTTATCATTTCAAAGCAATTTTTTTGATGCATTTTTAAAGCAGTTTAAAGAAATGTGTTCTCATGGTGATGGAATGCCATCAAAATCCATCACCATAGGCATTCATCATGGCGTTCCATCACCATGAGACCACATTTATTTGAGGCATATTTTCAAACAATTCACTACCTTGTCTATGGCTTGTCATGGCATTCCATCACCATGAGACCACTTTTCTTTAAGGCATTTTTTCAAAAAGTTCAATGGCTTGTCTATGCTATTGCTTACTATTATGCTTTCATAGATTTTTTCCAAGCATCCATAGCTTGTTAGAAAGCATATATTGTAGGATTTTAGCCATAGCAAGAAGGCAATGAACTATTTGATAAAATGCTTTGGTAAAATATATGAAAAATTTCATAGCATAGACAAGGGAATGAACTATTTGAAAAAATGCCTCAAAGAAATGTGGTCTCATGGAATGCCATGACAAGCTAAAGCAATTGGCAGCTGCTCCTAGTTATTAGTTATGCAATGTGATGTAATTGCATAACTGCTTAGGTTGACTTTGTGAAAAGCTATATTGTAATTGAAATTTTGTCATATATCAACATCTAGTTATTCGTTATACAATGTGAAGTGATGCTTTGAGTTTGAAAGATGTGCAATGCATGAATATAAACTACAAAAATCTATTTTCTACATTTCATTAGTTAAACTCTTTATTTTATTTGCTCTTTATATCTCTATGCTATGGAAATGCCTTTCGATTTCAAAAAAGATAGTTTTTATTTCTTGTTATAAATAGGAGCAAATATACAATGTTTAAGAAGAGTGAAAGCACAACTAAATTTATCATTTCAAAGCAATTTTTTTGATGCATTTTTTTCAAACAGTTCACTGCCTTGTCTATGCTATTGCTTACTATTATGCTTTTGATATATTTTTCAAAGCATCCATAGCTTGTTCAAAATCACTTTTTTTAGGCTTTTAGCCATAGCAACAAGGCAGTGAACTATTTGAGAGTATGCTTTGGTAGACATGTATGAAAAATATGGTAACATAGACAAGGCAGGGAACTATTTGAAAAAATATCTCAAAGAAATTTGGTCTCATAGAATGCCATGATAAGAAAATGCAATTGGCAACTGCTCCTAGTTACTAGTTATGCAATGTGAAGAAATTGCATAACTGCTTAGGTTGACTTTGTTCAAACTCTATTGTAATTAAATTTTTGACATCTATTAGCATCTACTTATTAGTTATGCAAAGTGAAGTAATGCTTTGACTTTGAAAGATGTGCAATACAATGTAATCAACGACATGAATATAAACTACAAAAATCCATTTTTTACAATTCATTAGTTAAAATATTTATTGTATTTTCTCTCTATATTTCTACATTCTATGTAAATACCTTGCAATTGTATTTAAAAGGTTTAATAGGTCAGTTAAGTGGTATTTTCAAAATCAAGTTGTGAATAAATGGTAATTAAGAGAAAAATTGGCAAATTGTCGTCTTAGAAGTCTAACAAAGGGTGGTTATGGTGGTTGATCGGCTCAAGGGGTAGTTGGAAGGTGGTATCAAGATATATTTCTATAATACACCGAGTTGAGGGTTGATTTTGTTCAATTTCTAATAAGAAAATATACTTGAAAATGTTGATCACTGGTTTTCTTTGTTTTCCCGAATTTTCTTTGCCTTGCACAGGCCCATACAAGTCTATCATGACTTGAGGCTTTGGATACTTGATTGCATATGTGTTTACTCTCTTTGCATCTATTCTGAAGGTTTAAATCCACCGTTAGTGTGTGTGGGATTAGAAAACTTGGTTACTGCTTTGTTTTCTGTGTTAGGGGTTTTGAGGGCAACACCATGGCACATTAGCCAATTAACCTACTGTTCTAACCCTGTTGCTCAGTGGATTGGCCTGTACCATGATTATTTTGGTGTATGAATACTTTGGAGGCCGAGAGAATGAATAAACTCAGTGGGGTGTGAAGTTCTAATGTTGTTCAGGGGTGTTTCCACCATGAAAGTAAGGAACTCAAGTACTGAATCTGAGAAATACTGAAAGGAATGGGATTGTGAGTGTCTTTTAAGTTAGTGTAGAGGTATTGTGGGGTTTTTGGACCTTTGGAAGGATTGGGGGAGGTCTGGAGTTATGAGTTTCTTTAAAACCCTTGTTTTTGTGAAGGTTTAGGACGGTTTGTGAGTAGAGGAATAGAAAAAGTTCTTGGGGCTCTTTAAATGGGAGAATCCTGAGTTTGGTGAGCATCCCTAAGAGTGTTTCAAGTTTACTTGGTTTGGAGGTGAGTTTGTGAGGGGGTTCGTTTGGAAATTAGGCCTAATTGTGTTGCCTAGAGCGAGGGGGGTGTATTCAAAGTTCATGTTGGTACAAAAGAGTTACTATTGGTTTTGGCATATGTTGTGTAACCCTAAAAAGGGTATCTTAATCCACCTTTAAATGGTGAGTTTTTTTGGAAAGGTTGGGAGAAATTAGGCTTGGACCGGGTTTTGAGTTTGGTGCAGGAGCACCTACACCACATCATCAATTTTTTTTATTTGAATACATCAATAGGGAAATTTTAGTTTCTTTAGGTTTATTTTGTCTAATAATCTTTGAGAGATCAAGCATAATGAAAATAAAGGGTGTTTTGTGTCTTAGAAGTCAATTAGAAATCATATAAGTTGTAAAATGCTAACAAAGCAACTTTAACACAAACAAATGTAATTAAGGGACCAACTAATCCCAAGGCTGGTTATGGGCATTGGGGAGAATATGGTTGTTGGAAAATTATTTAAAAATCCTTACCAAGTCTCGAATGAGAGAGTGGAAGAATTTTTGTAACAATTTTACACAATAAACACCACAGTTTTGAGCAATTTTCTAGAAAAATATTGTTTTCTTGATCTTTTTGAGTGTTGTACGGGAACATACAAGTTCTTCATGGTCTAAGAATTTCAGAGGATGTGTCTATATGTTTTTTAATTCATTTATTTTTTATTTGGTGTCTTAACTCTTTATTTGTAGAGAGAACCAACACAAACAGTGACTGTCCCAATGTTGTTGAATCAAGGGTTTGAGGGGAAATCTGTGATGTAACAATCAATCCACCTATTGTTTGCTACTGTATCTCAGTGGATTGATTGAAAAAATGTTATAATAAGTGTGTCAAATCATTTTGGAATAAGGACTCATAATTATGTGGTGTTTTTGTGACTGTTCTAAGGCTGAACAAGGGTTATCCAACATGGAAGTGAGGAACCAAAGAGAGGTTTTTAAGAATTAATGCCTATAAGGATTATGTGAGGGTCTGATGAGTCTATGTAAAAGTATTTTGAGGTGTTTGGGGCTTTGGAAGTGTTGAGAGAGGTCCGGAGTTGTATGTTTCTTTAAAACCCTTGTTTTTGTGAAGGTGTAGGAGGGTTTCTTGGGTTTTGTGAGCTAGAGGCTCTATAGACACAAACTAATGACAAAATTTGAGGTTTGGCACCATGAACTAAGATTTTCCAAGGTGGTGTTTGGATAGATACCTAAAGTTGGAAGGGTGGTCCCTTTGGAAAAAAAGGGCTAATTGTGAAGCTAAAATTGAAGTAGGTGTGCTGAAAGTCTATGTCGGTCCAAAAGAGAGACCACAGATTCATTGGTATGGAGTGTAGCCCTGAAAAGGGTATCTCAATCCATCTTGTAATTGTCTAGTGTTTTGGAAAGGTTGGGAGAAATTTGGCTAAAACTGAGTTTTGAGTACTACAAGAATAACCAGTCACAAATGTGAGTTTTGGAAACCTTGATGATTTTGACTTAGGGATTTTTCTCAATTGATTCAATTGTCACTATATGAATGTTGATGGTATTTGTAGGGACTTGGTGGAATCTTATTGTTCATTTTCAAGGTTGAGGAGCTGAGACCCTTGAGGGTGGGTTGATGCCTATTAGAGGGTGGTCCCTTTGGAAAAAAAGGGCTAATTGTGAAGCCAAAATTGAAGTAGGTGTGCTAAAAGTCTATGTCGGTCCAAAAGAGAGACCACAGATTCTTTGGTATGTTGTGTAGCCCTGAAAAGGGTATCTCAATCCATCTTGTAATTGTCTAGTGTTTTGGAAAGGTTGGGAGAAATCTGACTAAAACTGAGTTTTGAGTACTACAAGAATAACCAGTCACAAATGTGAGTTTTGGAAACCTTGATGATTCCGACTTAGGGATTTTTCTCAATTGATTCAATTGTCATTGTATGAATGTTGATGGTATTTGTAGGGCCTTGGTGGAGTCTTATTGTTCATTTGCAAGGTTGAGGAGTTGAGACCCTTGAGGGTGGGTTGATGCCTATTAGAGGGTGGTCCTTTTGGAAAAAAAGGGCTAATTGTGAAGCCAAAATTGAAGTAGGTGTGCTGAAAGTCTATGTCCGTCCAAAAGAGAGACCACAGATTCTTTGGTATGCTATGTAGCACTGAAAAGGGTATCTCAATCCATCTTGTAATTGTCTAGTGTTTTGGAAAGGTTGGGAGAAATCTGGCTAAAACTGAGTTTTGAGTACTACAAGAATAACCAGTCACAAATGTGAGTTTTGGAAACCTTGATGATTCCGACTTAGGGATTTTTCTCAATTGATTCAATTGTCATTGTATGAATGTTGATGGTCTTTTTAGGGCCTTGGTGGAGTCTTGTTGTTCATTTTCAAGGTTGAGGATTTGAGACCCTTGAGGGTGGGTTGATGCCTACTAGGCTGAATCATTATGAAGAAGAGTTCTTGATTGAGAATTGACATTTCCATTGTTGTGAGTCTTCTCCACCTTAGATGTGCATTAGAGTGCTACAAGGGTGGATTGTTGGGTAAGGTTTTGAATGAAGATTTTGGATAGATACCTAAAGTTGGAAGGGTAGTCCCTTTGGAAAAAAAAGGCTAATTGTGAAGCCAAAATTGAAGTAGGTGTGCTGAAAGTCTATGTCGGTCCAAAAGAGAGACCACGGATTCTTTGGTATGTTGTGCAGCCCTGAAAAGGGTATCTCAATCCATCTTGTAATTGTCTAGTGTTTTGGAAAGGTTGGGAGAAATCTGGCTAAAACTAAGTTTTGAGTACTACAAGAATAACCAGTCACAAATGTGAGTTTTGGAAACCTTGATGATTCTGACTTAGGGATTTTTCTCAATTGATTCAATTGTCATTGTATGAATATTGATGGTCTTTGTAGGGCCTTGGTGGAGTCTTGTTGTTCATTTTCAAGGTTGAGGAGTTGAGACCATTGAGAGTGGGTTGATGCCTATTAGAGGGTGGTCCCTTTGGAAAAAAAAGGGCTAATTGTGAAGCCAAAATTGAAGTAGGTGTGCTGAAAGTCTATGTCAGTCTAAAAGAGAGACCATAGATTCTTTGGTATGTTGTGTAGCACTGAAAAGGGTATCTCAATCCATCTTTTAATTGTCTAGTGTTTTGGAAAGGTTGGGAGAAATCTGGCTAAAACTGAGTTTTGAGTACTACAAGAATAACCAGTCACAAATGTGAGTTTTGGAAACCTTGATGATTTTGACTTAGGGATTTTTCTCAATTGATTCAATTGTCATTGTATGAATGTTGATGGTATTTTTAGGGCCTTGGTGGAGTCTTGTTGTTCATTTTCAAGGTTGGGGAGTTGAGACCCTTGAGGGTGGGTTGATGCCTATGAGGCTGAATCATTATGAAGAAGAGTTCTTGATTGAGAATTGACATTTCCATTGTTGTGAGTCTTCTCCACCTTGGATGTGCATTAGAGTGCTACAAGGGTGGATTTTTGGGTAAGATGTTGAATGAAGAGTTTGGATAGATACCTAAAGTTGGAAGGGTGGTCCCTTTGGAAAAAAAGGGCTAATTGTGAAGCCAAAATTGAAGTAGGTGTGCTGAAAGTCTATGTTGGTCCAAAAGAGAGACCACAGATTCTTTGGTATGTTGTGTAGCACTGAAAAGGGTATCTCAATCCATCTTGTAATTGTCTAGTGTTTTGGAAAGGTTGGGAGAAATCTGGCTAAAACTGAGTTTTGAGTACTATAAGAATAACCAGTCACAAATGTGAGTTTTGGAAACCTTGATGATTCCGACTTAAGGATTTTTCTCAATTGATTCAATTTTCATTGTATGAATGTTGATGGTCTTTGTAGGGCCTTGGTGGAGTCTTGTTGTTCATTTTCAAGGTTGAGGAGTTGAGACCCTTGAGGGTGGGTTGATGCCTATTAGGCCGAATCATTATGAAGAAGAGTTCTTGATTGAGAATTGACATTTCCATTGTTGTGAGTCTTCTCCACCTTGGTTGTGCATTAGAGTGCTACAAGGGTGGATTGTTGGGTAAGGTGTTGAATGAAGAGTTTGGTTTGATGGGGCTTTGAGGTTGTGTAGATTGCTCAAAATAGGTTGTATTAATCTTGTTAGGAGCCCCTTGAAGGCAGGTTGTTAGACTGATTAGGTTTGAGTCTCCTTGCCTCTGCATTGGTGAGGCACAAGTAATTGAAGCATTCCAAAGGATACAAACCACCACGAATGGAGCTTATTTATACAATACGTTTTAGATGGGGTTTATTGAGCATTCGACAATAATTAATTAAGCATTAGATGTAAACAAAATCCATGCCTACAACATTCAAGCATACAACTTATAGGATACGCATGATAACATCATTCTAGAATGGAAGTAGCAAAATAAGAGTTTCTTTAATCAAAAATCTGAAAGGCTATACAATGATATATATTGATAAAAGTATATAAATATATCCAAAAAAACCATATAGGCTTAGTACAAAGGAGCCATTTGGACATAAAATATCATGTATATATATCAATAGTACAAAACATATGTTCCAAAATGCCACATAGGCATACAACAAACAACACTAATACATAGTCATTTCCCTCTATGAGAAGGAAATAGATCCCATGCTACCTTCGAAATTCCACTGGATGGAGTGATTGTTGCTTGTCTTGTTTTTCAAACATGCCCGCTACTCCTCCTCTCTTCACTCTAGACCTTCAACTGATACAATTAAAAGTAAAGATGTTAAAACATAGAAATTGAATTATGGAATGGCATATAACAAAATATAATCACTTACCGCATACATATAGTCATCATGCACATTTAAAGCATCACCATGTCCACGATCTGGAGTGACAACCACCTGTAGCAACCATGAAGATAGAAATTAAACTACATAAAATTATCGTGAAAATTTTCTATAATAGACCATAAAAGAGAAAATATAATGTCAAATCGACTAATCTATTCCATACCTCTCTCAATGGATCAAAACTGGCTATTGCTGTAGCAACTCCATGGTCCATCATGCGACCAACATCACCAGGGCTATCTCTTGTCAACAACTGCAAATGAAACAATATCTCAGGTATCATGTTGATATAGGAGAACATAATGTGACATGATCAAGGAATACTTGAGTGCAATGTTTGTGTTTCTCATCATTATTTTAGATTTGTATATACGCAAAATTATGAAAACTATCTAACATAGATTTACAACCCTATTAATGAATAAAGGCTACTTGAGTGTATGTTGTTTGAGGATATGAATCACGAGGTGTGGAGGAAGAAGGTGCACCAGGAAACTGTTTGAAATCCGAAGCATGTTATGAGACAAACATTCAAATATAACATTCAACTGTTCAAATGCAATAATAATATCTTTAATACTAGTTGCATACCTGTGGACTCATCAATGAGAATGTATAAGGATCTATAGGAATAAAGCATGCCTCATGAACAATGCGACCATGAAATTTCATCATATCAAAATTCTACTAATTTAGTTATTCTTAAATTTCAAAATATATTTTAATAAACAACATTAAAATAACTTGCTAAATTTTACTTGAGTGTCAATGCCAAATGTATCATTCAGAATAGAATCTATGAAATCCATCACCTCTACAACTGACGTAGGGTGTGTAGTTGCATCACGAGCACCCTAATAATCATACAAGCAAACAACACCACAAGCACCACAATGGTGGGGTGGAGCTCGGGGCCTACACGTCTCCTCCACACCAGGCTCTACTAGAGGACTCACACACTGTAAAATGGTCTGGGTGAGTGAGACAATCGACTTCATTGTGTCCACCTCTACACTGTCCTTAACAATGGAAGGAACAATGACATGCTCCACCATGGGTCTTCCCAAGCCTCTCGGTGCCAACTATGGATTACGTTGTGCAGTAGGTCTATCATGTGTGGAGCCCCCACCTCTACCCTAAAAGTCTAAGATGTCAAAATAGTTTGGCATTTTATTGAGGAAAAACTTGCAATAGAGTTTCCTCAAAAAGTATTGCAGCACCTCATGGTTATTGCATGGAGGTTGGTCAAATACCATCCACCACCACTCCCAAAATTTGTTTCTAATTAAATCATGGTGGCACCAATGGATGGGGAACCTCCTACATGCATGGGACAAAGGTTCATTGGTTTTTGGGTCTTTAAATAGGGCACACAACTTGGCTTTGCTAATTTTTAGTTTTTTGGCATCTACATATGACAAACCATTAGCATAAAATTGCCTCATCTCATCTCTCTTAGTTGACCAAAAATTCATTTGCTCGCTCATTTCTCCTACATGAATTAAAATTGACTTCAATGAGTCAGCAATCCCTCTCCTATAAGAGTGGGTTTCGACATGCTCATTTAATCTTGCAATGAATTGTTGAATGTCTCTTTTATTGTTTTCAATTTGATTTTGAATATTTTCTTGTGTTCCTTGAGGATGCCTATGAATTGATGGAGGGGTTTCGGGTTGTTCTTGTATAGGAGGCTCTTGATGAAGGGGTGATTGTGAATTCTCAATGTTTTGAGGTGGAGATTCATTCCCTGAGAATTAGAACAAAGTTTTATTATAAAAAACTATTTAAAGTTGCATTCCAAATCAAATTTGAAATAAATAGAATAGAAATACACACCTCTTTGCAATCTTCGACCTCTCCAATGTGTTGGCGGTATCCTCATGGAAAATGGCAAGCTAAGGATGCAAAGAATGGAAGAGATTTGGTGAGCACGAGTTGCAGACTTGAAATCTTCCTTCTCAAGCCGTGAGTTGAAGACAAAATGAGGGTTCCAAACCCGACTTTTTCATTTTATGTCTAGAAAGACATTTGGCGTACACCAAATTTGGTGTGCGCCAAAAGCCTTATTTCAGGGGTTTTTTGCGTGTTTTTTCAATTTGGCACCTAAATTGTGTTACAAATTGGTGCACTTACCCCCTTATTCAAACCACTTTTTGATAATCAAATCTAAAATGAGAAATAAAGAAACGAAAGATGATTGAATGATAAAGCAATGTAAACACTTTCAAAATCCTTTGTTGAGGATGTCTACAACATACATGAATCAGCTCCAATGAAGATGGCTTGTGAAACCCTAAGGCTTGTTTACTTGCTTTGGAAGACTTGGATGCTAGAGTGCTTTTGAAGATTGGGTGAATGTGAAAAATGAACCTAGAAGAATTCAAAATGAGGATGAAAACCCTTATTTGTACATGCTAAACCCTAATTTTCCCGAAATGCAACATGATAGGCCAACCCTAGGGTTTAGGAGGCAAGATTCCCATTGATTTTTATTTAAAATTTGAAAATTATGCCTAAAGGGACTTGGTCACCCAAAGTGGCGACCTAATCCACTTGGGAAAATGTAAGTGGTGGTCGGGGATAAATTTGTGTTTATTGAAGTTAATTAGTTTTGCCTCCTGAAACACACTAATGTTGGGACTAAAAGTACATTAAGGGGACAAATTAGCAAAGAAAAAGGGTTAATTTAGGGGTGATAAGCCTAGATAAGTGTGCAAATGCATAACAACACTTTACAACACTCTGTCTTAAGGCTTGGGAAGGTGTAAGAATGTATTATTTAGGTGAATTATGTTGAAAGGGTCTTAGAAAAGTGAGGAAATGCATTACAACACTTCACAACACCTTAGTAAAGCACCATTAGGTTATTGTTGAACTGCGAGCTTACAAGCTTGAATCAAGATAAACAAGGCCAAAATCCAATGAAAAAGACCAAAATGAGTGAAAAAGTGCCAAGGTATACACTTTTTGGTGACATAGTATTATACTTAAAATTTAGTAGCAATGACTAGTAAACTACCAATAAGATTTGAGAAAAAGTGTAAATTTGATTCCTAGGTAGAGATTTTCTGCTAGGAGAATCTAAATTAGAGATACCTATCTAGTAGAGTTATTTATGGGAAAATATGAGTAATAACTTGTAGATCTTGTTCCTAAAGATCTTTAAGATGATTTACCCATAGTAGAGGTAAATGATTCTATTACATGTTTAATTTTTAGAGGGAAAATATGAGGAAGAACTTGTAGATCTTGTTCCTAAAGATATTTAAGATGCTCGTTGGATCTTTTAAAATCAAACCAGATCTTATAGGTAGCCTATGGATCTGCCACTTCCAATAGTCAGGAGCTTGAAAAGGGTTGGCCAACGAACGAGGACAAAGCAATTAAGCTTTCCTCCTACACTTTGGGCTCTACAAAACCCAGGAGGGTGATCCCACAATGTATTTATAACATTCCTTCGTAATATTTCCACATACATTGAATATAAGCAGATATATTCTCATCAGGGACTAAATAGATGAAATCCTTCAAGAAATTGGCATTTCCTTGAGAGAATTTAAACATATATAGCTAAGAATTTCCAATAGTACCAAACTTTAGTAAAGGTAGATCAATTGAACATATATTTATGAGATTTATTCTAGAATTGAAATACTAGAAGTGAGAAAAGTGTATGTAACAGTCAAGACTAGTGCCATATCCAAGGGTTAGGAGTTAGAATGCAATAAATTGAACTACAAGGCAGATTTAATCTTGAACATCCATAATCTTTGTAATTGCTTTACAATTTACACATTAACACCCAAAATCCTATGACTACTTACCAAATCCATATGACACAAGCATGAATCTATGACTTAACCAAAGCATTTAACTCATCCATTAGATCAGAGCAACGATTGAATCATATATCAAAGTGGAAGATAAATGATAATTAATGAATAGATCCTTGATCCAAATCCATTAATAACTCATGAAAAATATCCAAATGAAGAGGCAACATGCTTGAGAGGTTGGCATTTCTATTCAGGTATGTTCAGAAACCACATAATTGACCAAACTCACTACTTCTACTCAAAACACTAAGATATGGAGTGTACATGTATTCTCTGTGTTCTTGATTAGCATAATTTTGATCTAGACTTCAACAAAAGACCCCCGCCAAATAGACTTGGATTCCCTTTTATATGATTAAGGGAGCAAAGCAAGCACCAAGCTATTGGTCTATCAAATTACATTTCATTTGGCTTTCATTTCAAGACAGATTTCAATTTCATTTACTCCATTTGCAATAGAAAATTTCCACCAAGTTGATCTACCTCTTCCCAGGAAAACAAACCTCCACCTGTAAAAAAATATTACCCTGGCCTCGTGAAAGCATTTTACTCAACTCCTTTTACCTTACTGCACTTTGCACCTGTAAGAGTCTTTTACTCTTCAACTCTCCACTTTACCCATTTTACCCTTCTTTCAATTTCATTCAAAATCTTTCTCTCCTTTAAAATATCACCAGGCTATTAACCCCTGCTCTCATCTTTTCACTTTAAAAATACTCTGCCCATTAAAAAGTGAAAATAAAAATTTTAAAATATTCTTGCATCGGACTATTAAAATCTATTGAAAATGACCTCTTTAAAACTCCCACAGGCCCACCACAAGCTTACTTCCATCAACGCTCATTGCACGTTGATCGAGAAAAAATGGCCGATCTTAATAGGCACACTCTAAGGGTACACTCCCTTAGGTTTCTGAGGCCATGTGGGGCCCTCTTAACCCAATCTTTCTTCCTTGCGTAGCATTTTCTCAATTGCACATTTTCAAAATCTTTGTTTCCGTAGCACTCGAACGTTACAGTTAACAGTTGGTGTTTCCGTTTCATAGCTATTCGCATCATGGTTTGCTTGGTCATTGGACTGGGTGATTTACGTTAATCTCACATTCATTTCATTTTTGCCTATGAGTGAATGTATCTTTTATATGAAGAATAGTGGGTACTACTTTTACCTATTAGAAAATAAAGTAATATTTTCTTTTATTCGTACATATTAAGAAATAATATTTTTCTTAAAAGATTTATAATTTATTTATAATTTTAATAATTTCTAATAAATGTTAGGCATTTTTAATGTTTTAATATATTAATATATTAATGGTTTAATCACTATAGAATATATATATTTTAAATTTTATTATATTTAATTATTTATTCTAATGAAAATTTGTTGTTTATTATATTTTATTTAAATAAAATTATTTTTTTATTTTTTATTTATAAAAAGATTGACAATAAAATTAAATAAATTAAATGCCAAGCTTATCTTAAATTTAATGTTACAAATATATTTTTTGAGATGTAGATATTAGATTATTTGAAGTGTTGGAGGTTTCAAATTTGATTCTACAATTGTTACCGATGAAATGATTTCTTATCACTCCATGACTAAAGTTGTTTTTTCTTTCTTGATAAACATTGGACACTCTAAACAAAATTAGAAAGTAAATAGTTTAAGGATTTTTTTTTAGATTCCAATTAGAAATTTGGTTTAAATACGGAAAAAGAAAAAGGCACCGATGGATCAAAAAGGTAGCAAGAGAATATTCTCTCATAAAATAAATAATTTCAAATATTTCTACACATAAGATCTAGTTCCTTTTATATCACATACAAATATTTATGATTGTTTGAAAGAAAAAAATTATAAAAATTTCATAGACTTGGTATTTGTTAAGCATAAGTGGTTGAATGATGATTTGGTACTTAAACATTTAAATAATGAGCTTTTATTAATGTAGGAAATGAGATATTTATATTTTAATAATTTTATACTCTTTTATTAGAAAAGATTGTGTAGAAATATAAATTGTAATACATATTATTTTTAATTTTGTTTTATTGTATACAACTTTCTTTTGTTTGGTACAATAATTGACTTTTTTCTATTCAATGTTTCGGTTTCAATCCTAGTATGCTTAACTTTTCTCAAGTTTATATAGAACTTATCATTTTTTAACAAATATTGTTATTTATAATTATAATATCAAAAATCTAGTTACGTAGGATATGATTCCTTGATGTCATATATGAATTTTTATGAATGATTGAAAATAATAATTCATAAAAATTTCACAAACTTGGTGATTGTTAGGTGTAAATAGTTAAAAGGTGATTTAATACTTAAACATTTGAATTGATTTGACTTATTAATATAGGGAGTCATATTTTTATTTATAATTATAAGTTTAAGAATTTTTAACTTTTATGATTAGAAAAGATTAAGTGTAATATATTGGAATAAATAGTTTATTTTTAGTTTATAATTATAGTTTATTAATGTAAAGAAATGGTCGAAGAAAATATGGTTCATAGTTTCAAGAATTTCATAGATAGAGTACAAGTTATTAACAGGTTGGACATGCTTCATATTGATAGGTAACTTTTCAATAAGAGTAACCATTTAAAATAGGTTTTCTTTAGTTCAATCACATTGGACCAAGAGTGTTTAAGAATCTTAAGTCATTGCCAATTACTAAAGTTCAATTACCAACAATCGTTAAGGTGCGGGTGATAACCTCTTAGAAATTTGACAAAGAGTTGTAGATATTTTGGAGTTCCCCTTGTAGAGGACAATTCTATCTCACCACCTCAAGTTGTCATAAAATATAGTTTCAAAACTTATTTGGGAAAAAAATTGAATGCTCTCATAGGATTTTCTTGAGACTATATTCCTCCTTTGGGAAGTGGTAAACCATACTCAATACTAAGAGAAGCCCAATACTTGTTCTATTTATTATTCATTATGTAACCAAATTCTTTGATGCCTTTACTATCCTACCTCTTGGAAAAACAATCATGTTAGAGAGTCATGGGCTTATTCTTCCATTGAAGATTCCACCATGCTAACCTAGAGCTAAATTTGTTTCTTCCTTATTATGGGCCTTATTTCCTTTGATCCATTTCATGACATTTTCCCTTGCCTTCTAGATACTCTTAAAGACATTAGAGCCAAAATGGGATAAAGAGAACTTTCCAAACAAGAAGTCATGAGGATGTAGGCCCTTCCAAATCCTAGTCTATTTATGGACTACCATTTGAATGCCATTCCTCATTAAAAAAATTTAGGTCTCTTTACTACTGAGAGATTTAAAAATTCATTTAGAAGCAAGCGAAATTACTTGTAGTCTCAAGTATTTAAGTCCAAGGCCACCATTATATTTATCTAAACAACACCAATCACACTTGATAGTAGATTTGTGTCTCTTTCCTTCCCATCAGACCAAAGGAACTTCCTAATTCTCTTTTGAATTTTATTTACTTGATAGTTGCTAAACAACCACACTAAAGCATAATATAAGCTATAGGAGGATATTTTTTTGACAAACTTGCACTCTACCAACCAGAGAAAGATATTATCTAATCTACTTGGAGATTTTTTCTTCAATATTAATTTAATCTAATCCCACATTTACTTAAGGGAAGGATTGATTTCAAATGAGATTCTTAGGTATCTTACTTCCAAGTTCTATCCACCCCATAACATGTCAATTTTTTTAAACCAATAATGATTAGAAGAAGAATTCTAGCTAGTACCACAAAATTTCATTTATAAATATTCTCTCTAGATTCTTTTCAAAATATCTCTATCTTGCTCATCAAGTTTCCTCCTAATTTTCAAAGATTGCAATGCATCTGAAAAATTGAATACTTAAGATTTTGTCCTCGTTAGGGAGTGTAAGTCCTTTGACATCCATTCCATTACACATATCTCTTAACAAACAAAATATGACAACAAAGGTGATCACAAAAATATCAAGGGCTAGTAGACAACCTTTCCTTTTTGATCTTTGTGGCTAGAAGGGTTCATTGAGAGAACCATTTATATCAACTTCAGAAATAGTTCATCCTTGAATAAGACATTTAACATTTGAAAAAAATTAATAGGAAAACAAAAAGCTTCAAAAGTCATTATTAGAAATGGCATTCAACCCTATCATAGGAATTTTCAAAATCAATGAAGAGCATGCCATTTTCTTAGTTTGTTACATTAGCCTTGTCAAATATTCCCCCAACTAATAATAATATTTTTCAAGATATACCTACCCTTGAAAAAGCTAGTTTGCATATTACTAAAAAAAGTAGGAAGGATATCAATAAGTATTAGAGCAAAAAATTTAGCAAAAAATATGTAATAAACATTAAGGAGGGTAATGGGCCTCTAGTTTCTAATTTGAGATCTATCTCCTTTTGGAAAAATCTTGATGATTCCTCTATTAATATTTCTTCCCAAGGATCCTTTGCTAATAACTGCAAAATAAACTTATAAGAGCACTTCACTAATCTAGTTAACTTTTTTCTTATAAAATTTAGTAGAAAGCCCATCTATGCTTGAAGATTTATCCTTTTTATATGTTCTAATATCATTTACAATCTCATCCTTAGAGATATCTCTAGTAAGCCAATCACTGTCTTCCTCTTTGATTTTCCTAGGGATGACTTGTGTAGAATGATCTCGGGCTCTTTTATAGTCCACATTTCTATATTCAACAAAGAAAATATTTTTATGGAAAGATTGAAATTCATTTATAACCACAGAAAGACCATTTATTTGTTGATTATTCACCCAAATTGATCCAATTTATTCCCTAGAATTTTTCTCCTTTATATAATTAAAGAAGAAATTAGAATCTTTATCTCCATTTTTGAGGCAATTTATTTTAGCCCTAACTTTTAAACCATGAATCTTCTTAAGTTACAATTTTCTCAAATTATGCTTGAATCTCACCAACTCCTCATTCAAGGATAAAATCTTATTGAAGCGATTCTCAAGTCTCCTTCCATCAAAAGCTCTTTTCTCCACACAACCTGGAATATGGACCTTGAGTTGCTAACATTGGTATCCTATTTGTCAATAGTAGAGAATTATTTTAGCAAGATCCTATCAATTTAAAATTTTAGCAATATTAACATCTTATATTAAAAATAATTTAAATATTTTAACACATGGATTAGATGGGCCTTTGGTTATTGATGTAACACCCCTCCGTTTTTCTTTATGGACTGGACAGTGTGTCCTTGTTTTGTTGATTTATACTTCTGGATATTCAGATACTTTTTCTTGTGTGTGTATTTGATCTCCATTTATTGAGTGATAGACTATTCTAGGTGATGTGATTTGAGTTATCTAATGATTTGTGTTACATTTTTTAATTGGTGTAATGATGATGTTAGTTGATATAACATGTTAGTGCTTATGAGAATATTCGATATATTGTGAAAGTGTCAGTTTTTGTTGAGTGTATTGGTGAAGGGGACGGATTCACATCACTCGCTTGTGAGTGCCCTGCGAATCCGAGATTTCTTCTTCACAGTGTGTATTATATGCTGTTATATTTTATGATGTTGATTATTATGTTTCAAGATTGTAGGTACATGACATTGACTCCACCTGGTTTCATAGGTCTGAGCATGTCGATCCAACGGTTAAGTTGAAGGGAGATAGTAGCTAGGTAACATGTGTCAAGTCTACACCCTAGCCTTAGTGTGTTGTCAGTCATTTGTGTCGAGTCGTTGTTTGCCTTACTTTAATGTTATTTAATTATGAAAGATTCTTATTTTGGAAATAGATGTTTAGAATAATTGCATTATATCATGTTGATGATTATTTAATTTAAATTATGCAATGTGGATAAAAGTTTATATTTAAATTAATTAATTATATTTAATTTATTTAATTAATTAAATTTAATCCAAGGGTTGAATCTAATTATTAAATAATTAAATTAATTAATTAAAATGTGATGCAAGAAAATTAAAAGAAATAAAAGAATTAAAATTAACTTGGAATTTAATTTCAATTTGTGGAAATTTAATTATTTTGGAATTTCATTTCAATTAAGTTTGAATTTATTTAGAAATTGAAATTGGATTTTAAAAGCAAAGTTGGTTTTCAATTTTTGGAGATAATTGATATTTAGATATTTTAAGTTTCAGTTTTGCATGCAAAATCAGATTTGGTTGTGCAAGATATTTTCAATTAGGCATGCATGTGTGAGTAGAATTTAGGAATTTAAGGATGGATTGCAAAAATTGATGGAAAAAGAGAATTTTGGGAAGGGAAAAAAAAACTTCTTTTGGTGTGAGAGAATAAATTTTGGAAAAATTGCACAGAGGAGGGTTTGTGGAAATTGTTTGGCTGTAGATTTAATTGGAATTATCTAGGAAATCTTTGTGGTGTTTGTGGATTATTTTCTTGGTTGGAATCATTAAATTGTTGGGTAGAAGCTTTGGAGGAAGCTCAACATCAAATCTTCATTACCTGTATCTTCTGGAATTAGGTTTTCTTCTGTAATTTGTATTGTTCTTTGAAGGTTTTCAAATTGTTGTGATTAATCAATTTGTTGTTAAATCAATTGAGAAAATGAAATTGTCTATAGAAAGAAATTAATTAATTAAATTTAAACCTTCTGTTGTTTTTGTGGAAACCTCTTCGGGAAAATTGTGTAATTCTCTGTAGAAGTTAATTTAATTGAGAAAATGGATTGTTCTGTTGTTTAAATCGAACTTTGAGGTTAAACAAAACATTAGATTATTTTTACAAAATTTAAACCTCTGTGGAAAAACAAATCCGTTTTGGAAAACTTCTAATTTGCAATTTAGACCCATTTGATTTTATTATTCTTCTAATTGTTTAAGAATTCAAAAAAATTAGTTAAAAGAATTAATTCTTTTATTGAACTTCTGTGAAAATAAATTTTCAAAAGCAATAATAAATATATATATCATATGTATATATTTATATTTAACAAAATATATATATATATATATATATGTATATATATTTATCCAGAATTTCAATTACAAGACCAAATCAAATCTCTCATATAGGACACTGCTGACATATCCAACTGAGCTGTAACTATCCTAACAATAGGATTAACCTCAGGTACTACCTGTCTCAGACCTAGAAATGCCAAAGCCTCCTCAAGAGTCCTACGTGTAGCTTCGACCCCTAGAGGATCTAACTGCCTACCATCGTCCCCTCGGACATTCAGTGAGGCTTGATGTTCCTCTTGCTTAGGTATATGTGGCACATGAGGTGTCGAACCATGTTGACTCTCCTCGTGACCGCCTACCCGGCCATGTCCACATCCTCTCCCTCGTCCGTGTCTAGGAGGCATACTCCTACACAAACACAAAAGGTATTAGACAAGGTACACTTGAAAAACCTACACAACTAAGCTTAATGAGTACATCATAATCCTAGAGCACCTAGTGTTTAAACCTAGGCTTTGATACCATGTGTAATGCCCCGCCATGCAACCCTAAAGGAAGTTGTAATTAACGATTAAAGTGAACCAGTTTTTTTTTTAAAGTGCAATAAACATACGAATTCACTAACTAATTAACAACAACCTTTAAGGCTACAAGATTGGGATTACTTAAACCCACACTTACATCATACATTAACCATAGCATTTAATACTTTAAGAAATAAGCATCATACAACATAACATAATAAGATAAACATCCAAGATACCAACTCATAATCATTTACTTAATCCAATAATTACATCACTCATTCCCAGAATGACACAATAGTACATAAGGTTACAACTACAGAGTTCCACCTCGTAAACATAAGAGGGATAAAATACTTATACAATCTGAAATATTATAATGCAAGAATAACCCAAGAACCACTAGCTGTCCATCTGAATATCTCACCACCAAGTACTGAAGATAAATGGGGACCCAACGGTTTTGGTGCATGTTCCACCCAACCAAGTGGTACCCGAAGGCCCACCCCCCATGCTAGAAGATAGTAACAAAGAAACATGGACAAAGATCTACAACCTCTAACCAAAGGCAGACTCATACTGACTCAACCAAACCAAAGTACAACATAAGTACAATACAAGTACAACTCTCACATCATTGACATAGGTCACATTGCTTCCAAACATAAAATAGATCAATTATGTTCAAAGAACCACACACATAACATAAATACTAACAAATAGATAGTTTTTCTAGATAGAGTGTCATCGCACAACTCATAATAAGTTACCCTAGGCGGATCTTCATAGGCTCTGGTAATCCTGGTGGCCTCTACCGACCCTCGGCGCTCATACTTACTAGTGTGGAATCAAATACCTCTCGTGCTAACAAGATAGATGACTATGCCATTCCAGGCCTTTCCACTTCATTCCAAGCCTTAACTAGACTATGAGTGAAGCTAGAACTTATCTTTTTAGTGTGTAATGCTCCCCAATATTCATTTCAATTTTAGTTATCACTTGATTAAACTCACTTCCATAGGTTACCCAAATCCTACCTCTTTCGAGCTCTAGCCCCTAATGGAAGCCACTCTTCTATTCGACAACACACAAACAAACTATCCACCAAGGGAATCACAAGTGCATACAACCTAGGTATCCAAAACCACTCCATCACAAGGAGGAAACAAATAATAGAACACACTCCAAATATCTTGGAGGCAACAACACATAGTCCACTCCTTTCTCAAGAGGTACAAAACAACCTCGTTCGTGGAAACCGGGTAAATACTAATAAGACACCATGCACTACCCAAGCAAAAACACTGGTTGACATCATGAATCGACAATCCTCTTAGATCCTCTACAGTTCTCTGGAAGACTTACAAATTGGACTAACACATAATCGCATATCCCAAAATATAACATAACGACATAGCTACAAACACAATCAAGTCATTAATCAAATCTAATATTTGGATTCCCTATATCCATACTCAAGCAGTAGGTAATGTCTACAAAGTCAACGACACGATAACAAGGCTTACTCAAATAAACATATACCCATTTTCCATTTCTATAATAGGGAATTTAAACTATTTTAAACTCACAACCCTTTGCAAAATATGAGAAAAATAATTATAAAAGGCAAGCACGAGGGTATTGCTATATTTGGATATTTTAAATCCATATCTCATTCATAATTTCATTCACAATAATTAAATTGCTCTAATAGAAATAAATAACTTAAGGTGATTTATTGAATTTTCATTGCAAACAACTCCTTAATTATCTCTTAATACCACATAAAATTATTGACAATAACCTTTCTATGTTTATATCCAAAACCTATATCTTTTCAATTCTCTATTAAAACATGAATATATTCAATTTGTAAACTATCCTTTTTCTATATCCATTGTTTCATGCATTCACTACTTATCTTTTCAAATCTCCATGCAATACTAAATTACATGCATCTATCCAATAAAAGACAAAATATTAAACTAAATATATATATTTAAATATACCTACTCATATTACTCATGCAATATATATATCTCAATATTTTCTTCAATCATATTAACAAAATACATATTTCCTTTAAAACAAGTAATTACTTCCATTTAATTAAATATCTTTCTCTATACTTTTCCCACACATACTATTCATTTCTTTTAACACACCAATAACACCTATTTTGCAACAGCAAAATAAAATAAGATAAAATATTATTTATTCTCTCAAATGTATATATATATACTTTCTTATATCTTTCATTGCATTCAATTAATTATTTAATAAGACAAATCCAATATACATCTTTATCTATAAATTTAATTTGTTCAAATAATCCATGGCCACATTAATCCAACTATAATTTTATTTCATCAATTTCAATAGATCATAGAAACATGTTACCTTTATTAAAAATAAATCAATCTAATTATGAAATATATATATATATATATATATATTAAATATATTTATATATTTATATTTTAATATAAATACATATATACATTTATATTTTAATATAAATACATATATACATTCAATAAACGTAACTAACACATAACCTACACCGAAACCGAAGCAAATCGCACAGAGATCGAGGCGAATTCCACAGACCAAGATTGAGGTGAATTAACAGACTGAAATTTTCCCTTTTTTTTAATAAATAAATAAATAAATAAATAAATAAAAAAAAAATCAAAGGGAAAGGGGCGCCGACTGTACTAAGTACAGTCCGGCCATTCCCCAAGAACCGTCGGTGGGGGGCAACGCTCCCTATGGACAACGCGTCCCCCAATCATGGTGGGCACACTGCCCATAGGCAGCACTCCACCCTAGGTTGCATGTGGGCGGTGGGGAATACAAACGTCCCCACCAACCATAATAAAACTCTCATTTTTTAAATAATTTAAAAAAATTAGTTTTTTAAAAAACTAAAGCAACAGGAAAAAAAAACGAAATAACCCATAACAAATTAAATTTCACGATTTTTCAGGAACCATAGCATCGTACGGACGGCTAGGTATTTAAAAATAAATTTTCAAAAGCAATAATAAATATATATATCATATGTATATATTTATATTTAACAAAATATATATATATATATATATATGTATATATATTTATCCAGAATTTCAATTACAAGACATAATCAAATCTCTCATATAGGACACTGCTAACATATCCGACTGAGATGATGCTTATTTCTTAAAGTATTAAATGCTATGGTTAATGTATGATGTAAGTGTGGGTTTAAGTAATCCCAATCTTGTAGCCTTAAAGGTTGTTGTTAATTAGTTAGTGAATGCGTATGTTTATTGCACTTTAAAAAAAAAATTGGTTCACTTTAATCGTTAATTATGACTTCCTTTAGGGTTGTATGGCGGGGCATTACAATTGATGATTTAGAGATATTACATATTGATAATTGTGCAGATTGAAAGGTTTAACAAATATTAGTCATTTGGAAAATCCTATGAAATCTAGGTTGAGCAAGTGACTAGATATGGAATCTTTTGCATTGAAAGAGGTGTAATATTATATAAAGAAATTGAGGGAGAAAACAAGGAACTAAATAATGATCTCCAAATACTGAGAAAATAAGAATCTACCTAGAATTTAGCAGTAAGATCTATATATATATATATGAAATGTTAAAAATTGATACAAATACACAACTAAACAAAAAATTCCCCATATTTATTTTAAATGTTTGATAGATGTTATTCATTACATATATTTTAAATTTTGTATGTTTTTGGTCGATTTATTATTGGAAGGAGAATATAATTGTAAACTATATATTTTTAGTAAATCTATATCTTTTAGTATTTAAAACTACTTAAATAGTTTCCTCGTTGATATTTTGTTTACTTTGACATGCACCATAATAGAAGTTCGCATGCCCATCAATGTCATAAAAAATTAATATATCCATGCCCTTTTTCATTACTATTTTTAGTAAACTTTGACTAGATTGTCCTTTGTGCAATAACATGTCTACAATTGGGATATTCTTGTGTGAATTAATCTCATGAAATTACCCTACCTTGCATAAGATTTACTAGTGCGAACTTGACCTAGTAATTATGAACCCTACACTTTTAAAATTTAAATTCAATTTAAATCTTGACAACACCCTCCCACTAATCATTGTGAGCTTACCTAATGCATGTTTATCTTTATTGGCATGTTCTATTTTAATTTAAAAAATGCATTTAAGCATTTAAAATTGTCAAATATTATTAGGACAATGAAGATTTATCAAAAGAGCATTTTCATTGAGAGAAATGTAATAACATTTTCTCATAACATATATCATCATGCCTCTAATAATTATTCCTATGTCATGGCTAATTGAGGAGAACAAAATCCTTGCAATTTAGCACATTCTCTAAAAATATTATGAAACACTTTCTATCTATATTGAGGTTCAATTATCAGAAGATCAAGGGAACTAAATTCTAAACATGAATTTTTTGCTAGTTGATTCTTATGGTATAGATTTATATTTGCACACTAGTTCAGTTTCTCAGACATAGATATGAACCAAAGCAATACTCTGAGACATATATTGATCTAGGGATTTAAATGATGATAAGGAAAACCTCACAATTTAGTAGATTTTGTAATGATGTTTACTTTGAAGCTTGCACACTAGTTTTATTTTGTACACATATTTGAACCAAAGAAAAAAACACTTAATTCACATATTTAAAAACATTTATAGAATTAAGTCCAAAACCTCATAACACTTCGAATAATCAACATCTACATCTCAAATAGCATCACATTTAATTCATTTAATTTTAATATCTCTTATAAAAATATGTTATTTCTTTTAAAGAAAACATAATAAACATTTTCTTCATTAAAATAAAAAATTAAATATAATTAACATTAATAAATATTATAAATAAGATATAAATCTTTTTGAAAAAAGATTATTTCTAAAGATATAAGAAAGATAAATAATTTTATTTCCTAACATTTAGAAGATGAACCCACTCTTCCTTATATAAAAGTAACACTCACCACAATTCATTTAATGAAATGAATGTGGGATTAAAACTAAATCCCTCAATCCAATGACGAAGCAAATCGATGATGCCAGGCCACAGGGAATGGGCCATAAAAGAATGAGAATATGTGAATGGGGCTTAAAAAAGTGAAATGCCTAACTTTTGAATACATTGTCGGTCGGTTTGAGTCTTGTCATTGCATCCTTCCTTGGAGTTGATCGAGTGTCTGTTGTTCTCCCTGCATGAATGCCGATAGAGAAATCAATGCTTTATGTCTACACAAATTTACTCCATGCAAAAGGCCCCTGGGACTGTGAGGAGATCGTGACCCAATCTATTCTTTCTATTTAGTTAATGCTACAGACATAGAGTCATTTCTGCCTCAATCTAAATTGGAGAAAGATTCGACATGCATTAGCGACAACGTTGAAGTCGAAGCCTACATTGTCTATAAGAGATGGAATTCACCCTTACTTGAAAGGGAAGGATCAGAACATGATAGACAAATGTGTAAAGTGGAAATGACAAACGCGAAAAGCTACAGAAAGAGAACGGGGAACGGGAATGGCAAATGCAAATTGAAACGGTGGAGTACTATGAAAACTTAGATTTCAAATGGTGCGTGTAACTTAGATTTTTGAATTGGAATGGATGCTATTGCTGCACAGATTCATATGATTAATCCTAATCTAAATAAAACAAAAAAGAATGAGTAAAGTATGCATAATTAATCTAAACTAATAAAACCAGAATGATCTCACCGAATATGAGATTACTTCCTCAAATTATCTCAATTGCTCTTCTCCATTTTTCCTTTTTAGTATTCTTGCCCTCAGATCTTTGTGTTTTAATGCAAGCATAACCTGTTTGAATGTCTAAGAAAAATATCGAAGATGAGTCTCTTCTCAAAAGTGTATGATTTCGGGAGGAGGAATAATGATAATGACATGCCATTTTATAGATTTTGGGTTTTCAAACGATGGGCTCATATTGAAAGAGAGATCGACGGATGAGATTGATGAATGCCATGCGAAGTGAGTTCTGTGTCAAATAGAACATGAGTTAGAACATGAGTCAGGAAAGACTAAAAATAGAACAAGATCTTAATCTTCAATTAAGAATCTTAAAAAATAGAAGAAATATACTTTGAATTTCAAAGACAAAGTCAGAACTCAAAGATGAGGAATTCGAATGCATAATTAAAATTAATTAATTAAATAAAGATATTTAATTAATAGATGCATACATGCATATGAGTTAGAACTAGTTAATCGACTAGTTGTGACAGAGAGTCTTCCTGCAAAGATGATCAGCAGTTGAATTTAGAGATAACTGGAGAACTAAAAATAGATCTCGAGTCAGAAGGTAAGCGAATGATTAGATAACTGATTAACAGAGGAATATGACATAAATGATTTAAATGTGAATAAAATGTTAATTTAATTCAACTTTCGAAAATAGAAGATTAAATTAAATAAATAAAGATAATTTATTTAATTTGACTTTCGAAAAGGGTGGAATTGAATAATTAAATAATAAATATTTAATTATAGTTGAAGGGGGCTAAATTAAAAGTATGATAAAGGGGTAATTAAATAATAAATTATTTAATTGATAGATAAAGAGGGGAAGAATTAGCTAGTTCGCAACATAATTAAATAAATGTGATTTATTTAATTAATCAAGTTGAATAAAGGTCATTTATGAAATAATGAATTAATTAAAAAAGGGTATTCAATTAATAGAGGAAATATGTGTTAGAAAAGGTAATTAAATAATAAACATTATTTAATCAAGACCACGGACTATAGAAAATTATGTCGAATGTGTACTCGCAGGCCTAGACCAATTTTAAGTATCTACAGTTTGCCCCTCTTTGATACAATGTTGGTACGACGTTGTGTCAAAGAAAATATGCCCTAGTCGTGCCTCAGCGTGAAATAGGGTAAGGTATGCCCCCTCGAGAAAATTGACAAATTTTTGAAAGTTTCAAAAAAATTAGGAAATATTCCTGATAAGTCAATTTGATAATAAAAAATGCTATAGAGTTGACAGAATTGAATTTGGAGTTGATACGGACGTGTACGGGTCATTTGAAGTTGAAGGGTTAAGCGGCCAATAGACTAGGTCAAAAGGAAAATGCCATTTGAACCCTACCTATAAATAGGAATTAGGTCTAAACCTAATTCATTTGCACCCGGAGGAGATAGAAAAAGAGGAGATTTGCTCTAACTAGATGACAAAAATGGCACCCACTCCATACACTACGCATCGAGGATACCAGATCCAGACATTCAAGCGGCCAGCCAACGTAAGACCACCGGTATGTACCTGAAAATGAGCCTTTCAAATTTATTTTTGCACGTAGTTTTAGGTGTTGAAAAGTCAATAAGCAAATGCGGTGCGTCATGAACGATGCATATGCCGTCGTATTCGCCGCATTTGATTGTGAAACGACACATGTGCAAAAACACGCCCAGGCTAGGTTAGGAAGTTTAGGGAATGATCACATTTGAATTATCATGCAGCGCATGTGTATTTCTGCAATGCATCTTCTTTAGGAATAGACGCATGTAGTGTAGTTAACCACATATGAATTTGTGCAATGCATATGTAGTAGATGGACAGGTCAATAAAATGCACCGCATGTGTAATTAGCACCGCATTTGCATTTAGAGAGAGAATGGAAAAGGTTGTGCAATGCATATGAAATATGCGACGCAAATGCTTTTCCATGCAATGCATTTGTAAGAATGAACCGCAACTATTACTGTGAGCCGCATTTGGCTGGTGAAAATGTTGAAAATTTTTCTAAGGAAAAAATTGAAATTTTTTTACATGTGGGTGATATGCAGGTCATTTTGGATCCTATATATACGCGAGAGAGTCGGCCAGATACTTTCGATCTGAGAGATCATTTGATGAGTGGAGAGATATGACTGTTGTCAAGATTGGGTCTGCGTCATTGTCTTTATATGCCTACCATTTGGGCAAACAGAGGGATGTTAACGACACTATGTGAGCGATGGCACTCAGAGACTTCATCGTTCCATCTACCGACTGGGGAGGCCACTGTTACATTAGAGGATGTGTACAAGATTTTGAGACTGCCGATCAAAGGTGAGTGGGTGATGTATGATACCCAGCAAGGATTGATGGAGCTTGCTAGATTTTATTAGGTAGACAACATTAGGATGCTCAAGATCGAGCACTATGAGATTAGATGGCCAGTATTAGTTGATAGATACGACAGGATCGACTGAACTCTATGTACATTGATTGGTGGGATAGTTCTACCAGACCGACGGGGTCACGACTTTCCTATGAGATGGGGGGAGATGTTGGTGGGCATGTTGGAGAGTGAGACCTTGTATGCATGGGGTCCATGTCTACTAGGGATGCTATATTTTCATCTGCACGACATTGCTTATAGAGACGCACAATCATTGAGTTGTGGGACCACTTTATTGATGGTGTGGACTTGGGAGAGGATAGCTATTTTTTGTCCTCCAGTTATAGTAGAGCAACGGGAGAGATACCTGTATGTTTTCTGGTACACGGAAACATTATGCAGAGACATGTGGGGGACACTGGATACTGGAGACACACACTGGATATCTTAGACCAGTTTACATGGAGACCATACATGAATTGTGAGGAGTGGATGGATGATGAGAGACATTTACTATTCTATAGACAGACACAATATCTCATTTGGAGGACTGTTTCGAGTGTGCATATTATAGAGAGACATCTACCAGAGCGGGTTATGAGATAGTTTGGAGAGGTTTAGGATGAGCCTCAAGGTATAGCAGAGTTTGCTCGGTCATCGAGAGAGGTTCCATGGTGGGGACCCATGATTCCAGTGGCTATTGCGGAGGCAGACATACAGGCATTAAAAGCATTACATTGGGGTTGGGGAGATGGATTAGCAGATCCAGGGACTACAGCTGCGTAAGATGCATGGTTGGTGGAGCATTGCTCGATTCCCTATATAGATCCTGATCAGCCAGCACCAGTCGAGAGACGAGGCACAAGGCTAAGAGGACGGTGGAGAGGTGTAGGTGCTGGAGTTGGGAGATGATGATGGAGAGGATGGAGAGGGGGTAAGGTAGGTGGACATTCACCTATTCAAGAGGCAGTACTAATTGATGTACCAATGTTGGACATCAGAGGTGTAGCGGATGTTTAGGTTAGAGATGAGCATGCTGTCAAGGAGTCAATAGTAGAGGAGCTTGCAGACGTAGATATTGGAGTAGAGGATGTTGCAGAGGATGTAGAGATGGATGTTGCTATAGACCCTCTAGGCATTTTGGTAGGATATGGAGAGGATGACATTGAGGATGATGTTGAGGAGGAGGCACCGATGGAGGAGCAGGAGAGAGAGCTCTGAGATCGGATTGTAGAGGGGAGACAGGAGTAGAATGCTCCTAGGGATGGAGATAGGGAGGCTCTGGAGGAGAGAATTAGACTTATGACAGTAGAGTTTGATGCTATGAGGTTAGATAGAGATAGTGCACTCTCAGAGAGGGACAACGCTCATGCAGAGAGGGATAGTACATTGATGGAGAGAGATTAGGCTATAGCCCGATAGCAGGAGGTAGAGCAATAGTTTTCAGAGGTCAGACGCCTTTGCATTGGTTCATCATCTGATGGTTTTGCTCGTGAGCTAGTTAGATTAGTTGAGAGAGCATCATACTACAGAGATATTTATGAGGCAGTTGTGCCAATAGACAGATGAGCTTCTAGCTTTTCAGAGGTGTGTAGTCACAGGTCACAGAGCAGGAGTCACACCAGGACTCAAAGCACGGAGGGTGTGGTAGGACCACCGAGGATAGGTCCATATGACATGCCATATACTTCATAGAGATCACCTCCGAGGATGTTTCCACCACCTTCACCACGTGACAGTAGTGGTAGTGTGACACAATGACACTTATTATGATGTAGACATGTATTTTGATCAGAGAGCCTGCGAGCTGATTTTATTTATGGAGACATTTTGATTATTGCACTGGACACATTATTTGAGAGATATATATATGATTTTTGGTGGCTTCTATATGATATGTAGTTCTATGTTATGGATGATGCATTGTTTCTTTATGATTACGTTCCCTAGATGATGTATGTACATGTGTGTGTATGGATGTTTCTACATGTTAGGGGTTTATGCAGTTATCATGCTTATGATGATTCTATATGATGATTCTATATGATGATTAATGTAATATGCTATATGATGTTTATTTATATGTAATGGTGATATGTACATGCAATGTTTACATTATGGCTCTTATGATGATGAAATGCCTATTATGTCATGATTTCTAATGTATACAATGAAGATGTGAATGGTATTATCCATATGTATGAAATGCAATTCAACTATATGAAATGTTTTATAAAATGTATGTTTATGGAGATAATCTAATGTTTTTGTTGTGTCACAAGACCTTATCATTATGTCAGAAAAAACAAAGAAATGTTAGCATGAATGACTCTAGAATGTTAGTAAGAAATTATTTAAAGTGGTTGATTGAGAATAAACATGTGATCTTCGATATTTTTCCAGATATGCTATGCTTTCTATTTTTATCATCATTGGGCAGGACATGACACAAACGGATAGTACACACTATGATATGAGATAAACCATAGTGTATAAAGTCATCCATTTGCGAAAAACAGACAGTCACAGACAAGGAGTGTCTTAACTCACACTAAGGACAAGATGCCCCAGTCATTTTTTCGAGACAAACCACATACAACAAACAAATAAAAGACGGGTCATGAAACGTCATTGCTCCTCTAGATCCTTGAGAGGACAGCCTTGAGGAAACTAGTAACATGACCCAAAAACCAAAGTTAAAAAGACAGTTGACAGACAATAGCCAAAGAAAAAGAGTCCTGAGACATCCTTGCTTCTCTAAATCTTTATAGGACATCCTTGAGAAAGCTAGTAACCGGACAAATTCACAAATTGATAGAAAGATAAGAAAAATTAAGATATAAAGTCATAAATCCAAATAAAAGTATTCGCCAAAACTTGATCTTGTTGGATTGTTTGATTGTTTGATGTTCGACATAGCGTAATGTGAAAGCTGACACACACCGCATAAGACATTGAGTCTGGTTTCAACTTGGTGACTATCTGTATAAGGCATGACAAAGCCTGGTTTCAGAAATGACACGTGCCGTATAAGACATTGGAGCTTGATGATGTTGATATGACAAGCAACATGAGGCTATGACAATTTGACGACGTCTATGGACAAGAAAGACATATCTTGTTTAAGATGTAAATTGATCATTCTGACAATGTGATTGATATTGACTTGATGACTTCGAGATGTTTTGCCTTGTTGATTCATGACTTGTTTTGATTCCTTGACTGTTTTAAAAGTGTGTGTAGATAGTGTATGACATGATACAATACCCTAAAGGACTAAAGATATATACGTAAGCCAATGATATGAAGCGTGTGTTATAGTGAATGCAATAAACCCTATTGGACTGACCTAATACAGTCTCAGGGGCTCATCGATTGATTAGCCTTGGCTACGTTGTACACGCAGAGACTTCGTAGTTCGACACAACCAATGACTTTGAATATACAAAGAGTCATGATTTTACTATGTGTGATACATGACAAACCTAGACTGACAGACCTAATGCCTCAGGGGCACATCGATTGATGGTCTTGCCTACATCCCAGTCACAGAGGCAACGTAGTTTGACTATGTCTACTACTGAATTAACATGACTGACTTGACTCAGGTTTTGGTATTTTGTTGACATGTTTTGATTTTTTTGGATTTTTGAAGTTTTTCAAATTTTTTTGGGATTTTTCAAGACATTTTCAACGGTGATGTTATGTACAAGGTTCTCATGGTACATAACAAGGATTTTCCTCCAGTTGGGAATAGGATCTATGAGAAGGAAATGGGGAATATGACGGAATGGACTTTGATGTCAGTCGATCCAAATGATGGATAGGACAACCATTTATTATGAGGGATGACGTAAAAAGTCTGATTGGAGTGATGGTAGATGAAAGAGCGAGCTTGACTACACATGGCGCTTGTTTGCTAGGTTTTCACCATGGTACTTATCCATAGCACCACCAAGTCAGTTTTCACTATTGGATGGATTATTTCTCTTAACTATTTTTTTGATGTTACAAAGATGCCTGTTTGCTAGGTTTTTATCAAGGTAACCATTTTTTTTGTTTTTTGATTTTTTTTTATTTTCTAGATTAAGACAAGGATTCTCAGAAGCTAACCATAGAACCTCTTCAGATGAAGACTATTGATGGGTGACATAAGCAGCTCTCCTTTAGGAGTAGAGAGTTGATACACTTCTGATCCAAAGCCTTCTATGACAATATAGGGCCCCAACCAGTTAGGTTCAAACTTACCTGGTTTTTCTCATTCAACTTGATTCTTAGGATTCTCCATTTATACCAGGTCACCAATGTCAAAGTCTTTATTCAAAACCCTCCTGTTATAGCTATGACTAAGATGATTTTGATATGCTTGTAAGTGGTCTAATGCCTTATGTCTTCATTCATCCAGTAATTCTAGCTCCTATAGCCTAAATACACGGTATTCTTCATCGTCAATGTGACCTTTCAAGGAAACACTTAGGGAAGGAATTTCGACCTCAATAGGTAAGATAGCTTCAGACCTGAATATGAGTGAAAATGGAGTGGTGCCAGTGGGTGTACAGATGCTAGTGTGGTAAGCCCATAAGGTGGGATTAAGCTGTAGGTGCCAGTCATGACCAGCATCATTGACAGTCTTTTTTAGGATTCTAACAATGGTTTTATTAGATGCCTCAGCTTGGCCATTACCTTGGGGGTAATATGGGGTGGAGAAATGGTGTTTGATATGGAACTCGTCACACAGATGGCATACTTCTTGGTTCTTGAATGGGCAGCCATTGTTTGTGATTATGGATTGGGGTACACCATACCGACAAATGATATAGTTGAGGATAAACCTAGATATTTGCGTGTTGATGATGTAGGTCATGGGAATAGATTCAATCGACTTGGTGAAGTATTCGGTGGCGGTTATGATGAATTTATGACCGTTGGATGATGTAGGGTGTATCTTGCCTATGAGGTCAAGTCCCCATTGGGCGAAAGGCCATGGTGATGTAATCGGACGAAGCTCCTATGCTGGTGCTCTTATCAAATCTCCATGTATCTGACTTTGTCTACATTTCTTTACAAATATGTATGAGTCCTTCTCCATTGTAGGCCAATAATAACCTAGTCTCATAATCTTATGGGCTAAAGTAGGACCACTCGAATGGGATCCACATATACCCTCATGCACCGCTCTCAAAGCTGTTTGTGCTTCTTCAGCATCGAGACATCTCATCAGGGCATTAGCTAAGGTACATGTATACAGGGTGTCTCCGATGATGGTGTACTTAGTTGACTTATAGATGAAGGTTCAGCGTTGGTTATTGGATAAGTCAAGAGGTAAGGTTTGGTCGATTAGATAGTTGAATATGTCTTTATACCAAGGAGACATGGGACCAACAATGGTACACACCATAGAAGTATCGGGGACATCGTAGGCAGGGACCAATAGCTATTCCACCAAAAACTCAAACTTAGGCATGTTACTTGGAATATCCAACAAGGAACCCACGGTTGCCATAGCATCTGCAGCTCTATTTTGAATACGTGGTATATGTTGAAAGGTAATTTCATTGAATCATTGCTTGAAACTATTAGCCATGTGTTTATAAGGAGCCAGTTTCTCATCCTTAGTCTCATAATCATCATTGACTTGTCTGATTATGAGTTGAGAATTGCCAAAGACATTCAGACTCTTAATTTTCCATTGTGCTGCCATTCTTAGTCCTATCACTAAGGCTTCATACTCTACTATATTGTTAGTACAAGGGAACGCAATCCTGAATGATTTTGGAATAGTATCGCCTTGAGGTGTAACAAATAGGACACCTTCTCCTGAACCACGATTTGTATGTGACCCATCAAAGTATAGTTTCCATTTGGTTTTGATGTCAATGTTGAAAAGACATTCATCAAGAAAATCTACCACTAAAGGATGATCCACTATCACCTGTCCTTTTCTAGCCTTCCTTTCCACATACTGGATGTCATACTTGCTAAGTATTATAACCCATTTAGCCAATCAACCTATTAATGATGCCTTACTTAAGAGATATTTGAGTGGATCGATCTTGGTCACCAACATTGTTTGATGATTTAGCATATAGTGCCGAAGTTTTTGAGTAGCAAAATCTACCACAAGATAGGCACGTTCAATGTTGTAATTCAATTCATATCCTTCCAAGGTACGATTGATATAATAGACTTCTCTTTCATGACCTTGATCATCGTTTTGCGCAAGAAGAGCCCCTAATGCCGACTGAGTTGCTGAGATGTATAATATCAATGGCTTTCCATTTGTTGGTGGAATTAAGACAGGTGGTGTGAGAAAATAGTCCTTGATTTGTTGGAAGGCTTCCTGACATTTAGGCATCCACACAAATGGTACTCCTTTCTTGAGTAGATGTTGAAATGGATGTATCTTATCTGCCAGTTGTACTATGAAATGCCTAATGGATTGTAATCTTCCTTGTAGTGTCCTTAGTTGACCGATGCTGACTGGAGGAAGCATTTCTATGATAGCTCTTACCTTCTTAGGATCTACCTCTATTCCTCTTCTAGAAATGATATACCCTAGAAGTTTCCCTGGTTCTACTCCAAAGACACATTTCTTCAGATTTAGTCTGACATTGTACTGCTCTAGCCTCTAGAATATTTTGTCTAGAACCTTCAAATGATCTGCCCTAGTTTCGGATTTAGCGATAATGTCATCTACATAATCTTCCATGAGATTATGTACAAAGTCATGGAAAATAGTAGTCATGGCCCGTTGATAGGTAGCTCCTACATTCTTAAGGCCAAAAGGCATGACATTCCAATAGTATGTGCCGCATGGACACGTGAAAGTTGTCTTATGCTAGTCTTTAGTTGTGATTCTAATTTGGTTATATCCCGAGAAACCATCCATGAGGGATAGCATCTCATAGCCTATTGTAAGATCCACAATCATGTCTATGTTCGGAAAAGGGAAATCATATTTAGGACATGCCTTGTTGATGTCTCTAAAGTCTGTGCAAATTTGAATGCCCCCTATTGGTGTAGTCACTAGTACAAGATTTGATATCCAATCTACATAGTCGATATTCTTTATGAATTCGACATCCAGAAGCTTCTTAAGTTCTGCCTTTACCAGTAGAGCAATCTGTGGATGCATTTTTCTTAACTTTTTCTTGACCATCTTAATACTTGGCTGTAGAGGTAGATGGTGCAATATGAGGTCTGGATCTAGCCCAGGCATGTTAGCATATGACCATGCAAAGTTTATTTGTCTCTTCATAAAGAAGTCCTTAAACTCAGGTTGTTCTATCTCTGTTAAAGATGCTGCAAAATACACCGTCCGAGGATTTTCTTTTGTACCTATGTTGACTGCAACAGATTCTTCAACTAGCATTGGTGAATTTTCCTATTCAAAGGGGAGAATATTTAAACCTCTATCCTTGGGTGCCTCAGAGAGGTTTTCACCCTCGGATGCATCCTTTATTTTGATTGTTTCTTCATCCAAAGGCGCCTTTCGGTTTTCACCTAGGGGCTCATCGTTTTTCTCTTTTTTATCTTTATTCTCATTTTTGCAACTAGAGGTATAAATAGACTCCCCAAAATATGCCTTATCGTCAAAGTCTATGGTGAAACCAGCTTTAGGATCCCCTCTAGGTATGCCTTCTCGAAGTCCCATGAACTTAGCCAATGCTTCCTTGTTCTCGAATGTATCTAAAATGGGTGTACCTTGTTGATCCCAGTCGATAAGTTCGGGATTTACAAGGGGCATGTCATCATCAAAGTTTTCGAAGGTGGAAGCTAACAAGGTGAATATGGAATGGTTGACATGGTCATAGAAGTTCTGGTCTAACTCCTTCTTGGTCTTTTTCCTAGGGATAGGTTTATTCTGACGTGGGACAATTGAAATGGCTAGGTCTTCAGAAGATGGTTTGTCAGGTGCCCAAGATGCATGATCAAGGGATTCCCAATAATAGTGCTTATCCCATTCTTCTTTGGACAGGCTTTTCTTATGATGGGGATTAGATGACTTTGGTAAAGATCTAATCATGAGGTCAAGTTATCCAAATAGAGTATCTAGGTTCATGGTGTTGGTAGAAGAAAGGGAATCTCATTCATACTCATCCGATTCAGGGGACTCATCATAAACTAGGGATTCATCGTAAACTAGGGACTCATCGTAAACTAGGGGAGGTGGTTCCTGAGCTATCTTGATATCTACATAAGCACTCACTTCCTCTTGAATTGGTGACGAAGTACTAGGAAAACCAATTCTAAGCGGTTGACACCCTAGCCCTAGATATTTCGGTCGTGGTAAGATAATGATGGGTTTTTTCCTTCCATTCTGATTTAATCCTAACCCACTATGTCTGTCATAGCCTACATTTTGCATTATCTAAAAGCCTTTTCCGTATTGATTCTTAGCTATTTGAATAAATGGTGAGGGGTATTCATTGTCTTCCTTATACAACCAAGAGGTAACATCACTTTGATCCACTTCTTCTTCACTTAACTCTTCCCATTTAGTCAGTGTCATTGTAGGGGGAACATGAAATGTGACTACTAACCATTGTCTATCTGCCATGGGTAAGCCATATGCCTTAGGTGGAACCAACTGAATGATATAGTAGGTTGTCTTCATGGAATATTCTCCACAACCCTTGTCTTGGATCTCGACTTTAGGAGTGGATGATGGGAGTTTGAATGAAACTAACTTATTAAGATGTGATGGATTAACGTATGGGGATAAAGTGGATGATGATGGAGCTTCTTGATTAACGGGTACCTGTCTTGGCGAGATTCCCTTTAGGCTTGTAAAATATTGAAAAGGGTTTGGATCACCATCAATAGTGATCTCAGTGCCATTATGCAGGAATTTAAGACATTGGTGGTATGTGGAGGGTACGACTTTCATGGTGTGTATCCAAGGTCTACCTAACAATAGGTTATACGGAAGGGTGAGATCCAAGACTTGGAAGGTGGTTTTCATGACCGTTGGGCCAATCCTGATAGGGAGTGTGACAACTCCTTTGGATGATCTTTCCTCATCATCATAAGCCTTGATAACTATACTCTTTGAGGTGTCTACACATTCTTCTGAGAATCCTAATGCCTTAACCAATTTTAGGGTACATAGGTTTAAACTTGCTCCTCCGTCTACCAAGACTCGTCGAACTTTGGTGTGATGGACTTGGACTTCAAGATGTAATGGGTCATTATGGTCAGTCTTTTCTATCGAATAGTCTTGTTGGGAGAATGTGGCGTGATGGGAGTTGGTTAAATATCCTACCATTTCTTCGAAATGACTGACATCTAAGTTGGTAGGGATAGTCGTGTTTTGTAGAGCTTTGTCAAGAATAGCTCTATGCTCAGGCGATAAAGTCAATAATTCCAAAATGGATATTTGTGCGGGTGTCTTGCTCAGTTGATCAAGGAGTTTGTATTTAGACCTAGCGGATTGTGTTGGTGGTTCAAATGAAGGACTTGGAATGATTATCTTTGTTTTGCACGTGGTCACAACACATTCAGGATGCATCTTAATGGTGAAGGTGCCAACATGCTCATTTGCAGCACAAAGGGTATATATGGTCGTTCCTTTTCCTTTTCCATAGTCATGCTTGGTGTTTGCGTAGTTGGCAGACGAAGAGTTTTTGGGTTCCGAACTGGAGGCCTTTCCTTACGTGTGGTCATGTAACGGGTCTGTGAAGACCTTATGATCACTATTCTTGGTATTTTTCTGACCACCAACATCGATAGTTTCATTTTCAACAAAGTCTTGTATAATGTTCTTGAGTTGGCAACATTGTTGTAGGTTGTGTCCTTTCGTTCGATGATAATCACAAAAAGCGTTATCATCCCACCATGAAGGTTTAAATTGTTCAGGATCATATTCTCGTGGTTCCAAAGGCTTAACGAGATTATGTTTAATCAATTCTTTGAATTGTCTCGATCGGTTGTCCTAAAGGTGTAAATTCCCGTGTAGGAAATCTCCTTTGTGGTCGTTGTTGCTGTGAATTTTGGACATAGTTTGTTGTTTGATTTGGACCATTTTCCATGTCTTGGGTGGGATTGTAACCTCAAAGTGTGATAACTGGACCTGTATGCACATGTTTAGCATCAACAATGTCATCATTTGTAACATTTTTGTTTCTAGGATAGAATTTACTTCTATCATTGGGTGCACCTTGATGTTGAATGACTGGGTTTCTGCCTAGTACTTTTATTTCTCCTTTGTCAATAAGGCCTTTTTCAAGGATGATGCCTTTTTGTACCAAGTCTATGAATGAAGTACAACAATGTACCCTTAGGTCACTGCGTAGTTTTGGAGTGATGTTCTTGAGGAATATCATGACCTTTTGCTTTTCGGGTATTTCGACAGGACATCTGCTAGCTATACTCCTCCACCTCTGGAAGAAAGTGATGAAAGTTTCACCGTCTTCTTGTGTTGTGTGACACAAGGTTGCTATGGTTATTTCATTGTCGATATTAAAGGCAAATTTTTCAACAAACTTCTCAGCTAATTCAGCCCAGGACCATATGCCATATGGTAGTTTGGAGAACCATTCCAATGCTATCCCTATAAGGGTTCGCGGGAATAGTCTCATCAAGTATGTGGGGTCGTATGATATGTCCATGCACGCCATTGAGAACTCTCTAATATGTTCTAAAGGATTCTTTCTCCCATTATACTTTGGCAAAGTCGGTATAATGTATCCATGGGGGAAAGGTGTCATGTAAAGTGCTTTGTCGAAAGGGCATGGACATAGGTCTTGTGCTGAGATAGTTCGTTTGCCTGAAACAGACATGTTGTCTATTTGTTGTTGAAGCATTTGCATATGGTTTTGGAGAACATCTACTTATGTCAAGGACACATTGCTTGCGTTGTTTGGATCAATGTAGGTGTTATGATATGCCATGTTCTGTGACAGATTGTGATTTGGCGAGGGGATATGTCCTATTAGAATGTTCGGATTCGGAATGGGAATATATCCTGTCTAAATGTTCTAATTTGGTATAGGAATATTTCCAGTCTGAATGTTCTATTGTGGTATAGGAATATTTCCCGTTTGAATGTTTTGTTGAGGTATAGGAATATTTCTTGTCTGAATAGTCTAAATTGGTATGGGAATTCTTTTGCCAACATTGGATCTCTTACCACTAGTGTTGGTGCCAAATTGGTTGGATGATGTTGCTCCCACAGTAAATTGCAAGCCTTATGTTACGTTGAAAGGGATTGTACTGACAATTGATGATGTTTGCATGGGTATGCCAGTTGAGATTGTTGTGGTGATTTGGGGAATAACAACATTTGACATCGCAGTTTGCGTTGGTTGAGTGGACTGTGGTTTCAAAGTATGAATGTCAAATCCTAGTGGTAGTGTGGCACCTTCTACTAGCAAATTTGCTAGATATTGTTGGGGATCATTTTCCAAACACTCATCCATGAAGGATGCAAACTCAATATCTTGAATGGCGGCGTCTATGTCTTTGATAATAATTTTTCCATGGGTATCTCTAGTGACATGTTTATCAAGCAAAACTTTGTGTGGTCTCTGACTCCCTGATGGTTGTTTTTTGAAAGGATTGATAAATTCATTTTGGTCTGACATTGTTTTGTGTTTCTTTTGAGACCTTTTTTCGACCATGAATAGTTACTCAAACCGGGGTAATGAAAACGATGCCTAAAAATTGATATGACCTATCTCTATATTTTTTGGATTTTTTTATTTTTTTTGACAAATAAGGACCTTGCTAAGGACTTCTAAAATGACGTAGGATATGACAGACAGTTATGCAAAATTTTGAATGGACTATGACGGCAAATGAATCTAAAATAGGATAACCTACCACCTATGGAGTAAATGTATGGAATTATTTGTGTTTGGCCAAAGAACCTGATTGTAGGACAAGGAAAGTTGACAAGGTGAATTTCCCAAACTAGACTACTGAGCTAAGAAGATTCACTGATATGACTAAAGTGACTAGGTTCAATGACGAGGACGAATCAAGACATAGACGTATCCAATGATGCGAAAAGTTGTTCTATTCTGCTATATGCAATTTCCTAGGAAGTATCTAATGCATGCAACGTAGGATGATGATGAATATGATGTATATGACACCTAGAAATGCAAGGTTTTGAGCAAGTTTTCAAGTTTTATCCAGGGTTGATCTTCAGAAATAGAAACAAAAATGATAGTGATGTTTCAAACATGATTTTTGCAGTTTTCGAGGTTTTTGTTGACAGTCAAATGTGGTTCAACTATCAAATGCGGCTCTAATTTTGATAGATGCAGTTCACGAGCGTGCATGCGGCGATTTACCTAAAAACCTAGTTTTGGTGCTTGACAGACAGTTGTGGCTTTTCTAGACAGATGCGATTTTCTATGTGACAGATGAGACTTTTGAATACGCATGTGACATTGTAAATAAACCTGGTTTCTAGACATGGCATGTAGTTGCAGTCTTTCATGACAGATGCAACTTACGGACTCAAATGCGGCTTGAAATATGGACTCTGTAAAAACCTAAAGCTTTGACAGACACATGCGGATCTAATTTTAACAGATGCAGCTTGTATGACATATGCGACTCGTAATTTGACAGGTGCGACTTGAAATAACTAGACTGTAAAAAATGAATTTTCTGACAGTCAGATGCAATGTTTACCCTAACAAATGCGACTCTCTAAGACACATGCGGTGTTTAAACCAACAATTGCGACTCAATTTTCTGACAGTTAAACTTTTCCCGAAAGTTATTTTTGATGACTCAGTTTGTTGATCAAGATTTTGACGAATTCAACAAAGAACAAACACAACAATCAATGCATTTTCAGTTTGTGATGAAAGACTTGTTAAGACTCAAAAACACTTACAACTTAGGCTTTTTGGACAATACTTGTTGAGTTCTTACTTGGATTTCTCCAGCTACACATATTTATGGCGAATGACTAGTAGCTTGACCCCATTGGCTCCCCTCCATGATGCTTACTTACACGAGGTAGCCAAGCTACTGTACCCATGAAACTCCCATGGCATACATTTCATTTCCACACATAAACTATAAGAATGTAAGACAGCTTCACAGGGCTGACCCTACTGCACCAACAAGTAGGTAAGATTTTGGTAACTCTACAACAAGATGTTTAATAAGGGCATTCCATTTGTGGGACATTATCCAACATCGGTGAGAGTCCATTTCTATCCATCTCATCGGAATAGTGTGCATGATTCTTGGGCTTTCCCCAAGAATCCACTTTTATATACCTGCTAAAAGTCGCTTGGCTTTAGCGTGCTACCGGTCTGAGTCGTCTTGGGGTGAGTACTTTTTCCCACCAAGACAGGCCCAAGTTCTAGAGTTAGCAACCGTTTCTCTTACACCTAGGATCACATGAATGCACAAGGGGAGAGGATACTTTAGTGTACCAAATCATAAGGGTGACAAATATGTGCAACGCACCAGACAAAGAAGACAATGATTCTTTTTAATCCAAACGACAATTATCTATCTACCAAACAGAAAGTTCTTTTTAATCCCCATGATAATTGTCTATCTACCAAACAAAAACTTGCTAAATAAGTAAACACATAGGCATGAGGTCTTGCATGCAAATTTATCATTAGTTCTAGTTTTGTTATTGTCTTCTATGCTTCATCCTACAAACACTAGGTTATTCCACCTTAACACAACTGTAAACAAACATTAGCAAAAATCATAACAACCTAAAAAGAGAAAATGAAAATATGAATGTATGGAAATCAATAAAAAATGAAAAATATTTACCAGACAGATGTGGCTTTTGGAGCCATAGATGTGGTTTGATTCTGACAAGTGGATGCGGTTCGCGAATTTTGTTGACAGGACGATGCGGTTCGTGACCTCGCGGATGCGGTTTGGTATGATTGATGTGTCATTGTTTTAGTAGATGCGGCTCAGGATTTAGATGTGTCATTTTTCTGAACAGATGCGGTGCACCGTACGGAAACCTGCAAAAAAACCAGAAACACAGAAAATGGAAAAACGAAAAAATGAAAAGAAAAAGATGCGCAGATTGGAAGCGTGTTCACATCAGGTTCACCAAATGTAACTTAGATTTTTGAATTGGAATGGATGCTATTGCTGCACAAATTTGAATGATTAGTCCTAATCTAAATAAAACAACAAAGAATGATTAAAGTATGCATAATTAATCTAAACTAATAAAACCAAAATGATCTCACCAAATATGCGATTACTTCCTCGAATTATCTCGATTGCTTTTCTCCATTTTTCCTTTTCAGTATTCTTGCCCTTAGATTTTTGTGTTTGAATGCAAGCATAACCTGTTTGAATGTCTAAGCAAAGTATCGAAGATGAGTCTCTTCTCAAAAGTGTATGATTTCGGGAGGAGGAATAATGATAATGACAGGCCATTTTATAGATTTTGGGTTTTCGAACGATCGGCTCAAATTGAAAGAGAGATTGACAAATGAGATTGATGAATGCCATGCGAAGTGATTTTTGTGTCAGATAGAACATGAGTTAGAACATAAGTCAGGAAAGACTAAAAATAGAACAAGATCTTAATCTTCAGTTAAGAATCTTCAAAAATAGAAGAAATAGACTTTGAATGTCAAAGACAAAGTCAGAACTCAAAGATGAGGAATTTGAATGCATAATTAAAATTAATTAATTAAATAAAGATATTTAATTAATCGACGCATACATGCATATGAGTTAGAACTAGTTAATCGACTAGTTGTGATAGAGAGTCTTCCTGCAGAGATGATCAGCAGTTGAATTTAGAGATAACTGGAGAACTAAAAATAGATATCGAGTCAGAAAGTAAGTGGGCGATTAGATAACTGATTAACAAAGGAATGTGACATAAATGATTTAAATGTGAATAAAATGTTAATTTAATTCAACTTTCAAAAATAGAAGATTAAATTAAATAAATAAAGATAATTTATTTAATTTGACTTTCGAAAAGGGTGGAATTGAATAATTAAATAATAAATATTTAATTATAGTTGAAGGGGGTTAAATTAAATAATTAAATAAAGATATTTAATTATAGTTGGAAAAGTATGATAAAGGGGTAATTAAATAATAAATTATTTAATTGATAGATAAAGGGGGGAAGAATTAGTTAGTTCGCAACATAATTAAATAAATGTGATTTATTTAATTAATCAAGTTGAATAAAGGTCATTTATGAATTAATGAATTAATTAAAAAGGGGTATTTAATTAATAGAGGAAATATGTGTTAGAAAATGTAATTAAATAATAAACATTATTTAATCAAGACCATGGACTATAGAAAATTATGTCGAATGTGTACTCACAGGCCTAGACCAATTTTAGGTATCTACAATGCGGTTACAGAAATGAGAGAGGTTGGGTTAAGAGGGCCCCACATGACCCCGAACACCTAAGGGAGTGTACCCTTAGAGTATGCCGGTTAAGCCCCCTAGGTTTGTGCAGCTTGCTATGTTGTCGTGTCAGAAGTTCGGAGAACATACCTGAAGCTCAGGGTGAACAGTATACATACAAAATGACACTGGGTGAAGACTAATTGAAGTGATGTTTTCTGCATCTAATTGGAGCAAGGTGCAGCTATGAGAATACTTAGTTCTTTAGTTATGTTTTTGTGACATGCATTGGAAATTGTAACATAATTTTTGGTTTTGTTGTCAACCATTATAACCAATAGATGTAGATGTATTATTGTGGTCTGGCAAGTATCGAGAAACTAAATTGATACTTTATAAACCAGATAATTGATGTTTGTTTGACAAATTTTGAATCTTATATGTGCATCATTTACATGATATTTTATAGGGAAGACAACACAATTATATATTACTTAAAGATTATCACAAACAAAACCCTCTTACAAGTTGGTGGTATTGCTAATGATTTTTTAATTTTTTAATGAGCAAAAAATAATGAGACCCCATTATATATTTTATGAAGTGCATTTTTTTCTTTTTTCCAAGCAACAGTATTTGTGCTTCTATTCACACGACTTATGTATTTTTCAGTAGTTTAGTATGGCTAGTTGATTACTTAGTGTCAAAGCCTTATTTCATTTCTAGTGATGCTTGCCTTCCATGCCTATTGCTTATGGGCCACTTTTTCAACTATAGTTCTAGCAAATTCATAGCTGAGGTACTAAACAATCCAAGCCATTGTCATTGGTTTTTTTGTAAATTGAGTTATTATATAATAAAATTCACTACTGTAGAATCAGGTGTGTGTGAGAGTTTTACTTCTGCATTACTTTGGTGGCTAGATTATGATGTTGCTGATTTACTTAATGTGATGTGTCAACGGCATGAATTTAATATTGATCTAAGGGAAAAGTTATAATAAGATTCATGTCAGAGATTATCATTAGAGTATGGATGCGATTTGGGTGATCACCCTATTTTCATTTATATTCTCAATATTTTAAGATATCATTGTATTATTAAAAAAATGATGTGCTCCCTTCATTTGTAAATTTCCATATGCTTCTCACAATGTTTTATTAAATTCCATTGAATGAGAAACAATTCAAACATTTTAAGGGTTTGTGCCAAGTTTAGTGAATGGAAGGGAGAGACAAGTTTGACACCGAAAGTTTCGTACAATTTGATGCAAAATGTAGAGTACTAAGTAGATATATCATCTAAGTTGAAAAGGCATAAATTTTTTTCTAAGGATAGGCTAGTTGAAGTAGTCAAAGATTTGATAAGCTACCCATCTGATATTCCCTTTTTTTGGATCTCCATTGTCATTTGAGTAGATTGATGACATAAGAGTCTGTCTTACAGTTTTTAGATATTTTAAGGATGACGTGAAGCAACAGTAGAGATTCAAGAACAAAGTAGTTTGATTGAATAAGTCTTAATAACATGGTGTGAAGGAATGTAGTATTGATAAAAAAAAATTGAATATCATAGAACAAAATAATTACTGTAAAAATGAAAGTGTTTGGTGAGACACAATTCTCACATTTAATGATTGCAAGAATGGGGATATTAGAAAACAAGATCACTGGTGAAATCATTTGGGTGGTCAGGGACTAACACAATTAGAGTTGGAGGTTGAAGGCATTATTATGCTTGCATGAACTATTTCAAATGTGATTAATAGGAAATTTATTTCCCAAAAGAATTTAAAGCTTGCATAGTTTCAAGAAAATCTATCAACCTATATTTTATGAATAATGATTAACAAGACTCCATCTTTCTTAAGCATAGATGTTCAACTTAGCACTAATTGCATCTAGGTGATGCTCAAGGAGTTGAATCATCTATTTCTAGGGAAGTCATCCATCGTAGTACTTCACTTGGTCAAGTATGCCTAGATGTAAAGTTTTTTCACACTCAATTCCATTTGGTTCACCATTCCATTTACAAACCTTCATTAAGTGTTGAGCTTTACGAACCATTTTCTACAGAGCTCCCTATAATGTCCCCTTTTGAGAAATTCCTAATTTTAGGCCTGCAAAACAATAATAATTGCTAAAAACTGATATTAGTAATAACAAGTATCAACTTTACATACATAATTTTGAGATCTATACATCATAGCTAAAATGACATAATATTCAAATTCATAGCATCATCAATATTTGAATCCAAAATACCTTAATATTTTTAATAATTATTGCAAGGCATATTCCTATAGTTAATCATATTAGGAATTCATTAGAAATTCTTACAAATTGCAATCTCAAGGGTGGTTACCCTTGTATTGCGAGAGCATGGAAGGATTTAGATCCATTCCATTTCTCAATCTACCTTCGAGGCTGGTCTTCCTCGATCAAGCCCAAGAGCACATAAGTGTATTTTTGGTCCATTCGGCTTCCTAGCTCATGAGTATGGCAGAATCTCAAGTTCATCCATCTCAGGGTGGCATGTTCAATAAGATGCATGAAGGATGTCCTCTTCAGCCAAGCCCAAGAGTATGGAAATTTATTTTGGGTCCATTTGGCTTCTCGACCCACAAATGTGACAAAAATTCTAGTTCATCCATCTCGGAGTGGCAGGCTTGATATAAACAATTTCTAGTCCTTCAGCTCTTGAGACTCAAAAGGTTGAATGACCTCCCTATTTGCAAGACTCTTCTATAAATTCAAAATAGATTGCTAAAGGAATTTGCTTTATTAACTACTAATAATATATCATTATGAAGATACAATTAGTTAACTTAAGTGACTAACAACTTGATTACAATGGGTTAACTTCAAGTGGTTTTAATAACTTGATTTATGCAATAAAACATATGTATGCATGTATGTATGTATGTATGTATGCATGCATGCATGTATGTATGCATGCATGCATGTATGGATGTATGGATGTATTTATGCATGCATGCATTGCGTGCATTGTGTGCATGCAATGCATATATGCATGCATGTGTGATTACGTGCATGCAATGCATGTTTGCATGCCATGATGTATGTATGCATGTATACATGTAAGCATCCATGCATGCTATGTATGTATGCATGTATGTGTGCATTCATGGATGTATGTATGCATGCAGGCGTGTATGCGTGTATACATGCATGTATGTATGCATGCATGTATGTATGCATGCATGTATGTATACATGCATGTATGTATGCATGCTTGTATGTATGTGTGTATGTTAGCATGTATATATGCATGCATGCATGTATGGATGTTTGGATGTATGTAGGTATATATGCAAGTATGGATGTTTGGTATGTATGCATGCATTTGTGCATGCATGTGTGTATGTGTGCATGCATGCATGTATGTATGTATCAATGTATCCATGCATGGAAGTATGCATGTATGGATGCATGTATCTGTGTATGTATGTGTGCATGGTATGTATGTATGCATGGTGTATGTGTGCATGCATGTATGCATGGATGTATGCATGTATGGATCTATGCATGCATGTACACATGTATATATGCATGGATGTATGCATGTGTGCATGCATGCACGCATGCATGCACACACACAAGCACACACACAAGAATGCACACAAGCATGCACACACACATGCACACACACATGCACACACACATGTATACATGCATGTGTATGTGCATGTATGCACACATGCATGCATACATGTGTATATGCATTTACGAGTATGTTTGTATGTGTATATGTACATACATATGCACATACGTATGTATATGTATGCACACATGTATGTATGCATATTTGATTTTTACAATAAAACATATATATATGTATGTATGTATGTATGTATGTTTATGTATATGTGTGTATGCATGTGTGTGTATGTGTCTATGTATGTATGTATGTACTCTTGGCCCATGAATGTGGCAAAAATTTTGGTTCATCCATCTCAAAGTGGTGTGCTTGATATAAAGAATTTCTAGTCTTTCAACTCTTGTGACTCAAAAGGTTGAACAATCTCCTTATTTGCAAGACATTTTTATAAATTCAAAAGAGATTGCTAAATGAATTTGCTATATTAATTACTAATAAGATATCATTATGAAAATACAATGGGTTAACTTACAAGTGACTATAGTAGCTTGATTACGATGGGTTAACTTACAAGTGGGTTGATTCTTATATCACCAGGAGCTAATTCCTACAAGTACTCATTCTCATTAAAATTTGAGTGTACAAACAATGTTGTTGAGTATGAGGCATTCTTATTAGGATTAAAAGTTGTCAAACATAGTATAAAAATGCTTAGGGTTTTAGGAGACTCTGAGTTAGTTGTATCCCAAATAAGAGCTAAGTATCTATCCAAGCATAAAAGGCTAAAACAATACAAAGCTGCTACATGGGATACCATTAAAAAGTTTGAAGCATTTGCAATTGATTGGGTAGAAAGATAAAAAATGCAATGGTAGACCTTCTTGCCAACATTGCCTTGAGACTTGATGACAAATTTTGCTGGAAAATCAAAAGTTGAATTTCAAGTGAGGCCTTTTTCCTTCACAATATCCAAAACTGGTAAGTGTTCAACAATGATTTAGGTGACAGAGGCAAGTAGGGGGACGAAGGCGAGTAAGACGATGAAGGCGTTGGAGGCCCGAATGACTTGTGTGAGAGATAACCCTAAGGCCCGCGTGGAAGGAACCTAGGCGGATAAATTTTTTGGTACATGCTCTATCGATGGGGATGGAGTCCATGGCGGAGGCAACTCTGCTGCGAGCAAGATTGCGAAAGGGTTTGATGGGAGGGGCGCCTCTGGCCGCAGCCCTGCAGCTAAGGCTAAGGCTTTAGAGGCACAATTTTGGCATGGGAGGATGTCATTTGGAGGGTTTGTCCCTGTCACCAATGCTATCATAGTGAATTTGAAGGCTGAGATGCTGGAGGAAATATATGAGAATGTTTTTGAGCTCTCCGATCGTGGGGTGATCTATCGGTTAAGGGGTTTCTGGCCTAGCCTCCCTCAACTACATTCTTGGATCTCTTGTAAATGGGATCCTTTAATTTTTGGTAAGTCCACATTTTCCCTATGGCTAAGGGAATTTTTGTTGCCAAGTTTGACAATGCTCAGGACATAAATATAATTTTATGTGACAATTTTTTTAGCTAGGAGAACAAACATTTGTTGATGATTAAGCCTTGGCATTCTGATTTCAACCCTTCTTCAGAAACCTTCAATAAGATCCCGATTTGGGTTCAGTTGCCTAATCTTCCTCTTCATTTGTGGACTGACCCTCTTATGGAGGAAGTGGGTGATGCCCTTGGTGATTTTTTATTGGTGGATGGTGAATCTTTAGACATTTTTCATTCCACTTTTGCACACATACTGGCTGAAATGGATGTTTCAAAAGGGTTGCTTGCTGAGATTTTACTTAAATATCCTAAGGGGTCTTGGGTTCAATCTTTGAACTATGAGGGGATTCCCTTCCATTACAGAAGATTTTTTAAAACAGGTCATGCTGCTACACAGTGTGGAATTGGGAAAAAAGCTAGGACGACTACATGGTGGAATGGTGCCTCTCAACAACATTATACAGTTGAGAAGAAATATGAACAACAAAGGAGTTTTTCAGAGGTGGTTGTGTCAGAATCATAGGGTTTTGAGGTATCCCCTCGGGATGTCTCAAATGATGAGGCTACTGATGTTGCACATGATTATTAGGTTGTTGTAGGATTTGAGAAATATAAATCCACAGAACCCGATCAATACCTGCATGCAAAATACTTGTCACAGAGAAAGAGAGAGATCAAGACAAGGGTTTGGCTCTCACAATGTGCAAGATGCACTCCACAAAAACTGAATAGAGCATTGTAAAAATACAAGAGATCGATCCTTATAAAAGGAGATCAAAACCTAAAAGGAAAACCTAACCCTAAAGGTGAGTGCATTTAATAATTAATATTAATTATTAAATGACTAATATGTGTGCAAGGCGAAATCTTAAGAGGAGAGTAAAGTTAATTAATTACTTTACTCTAACACCCCCCCTTAAGATAAGCAAGAGTGCAACTACAAACATGTGTAGAAAAGCAAAAGGTAACTACAATGCATGAAAATAAACATGGGTCCCGACAACTAGGCTTGATCAGGTACCCATTTACAAAAGCAATGCAAACTAAATGAAACGGGGTAAAGGAGAAAACCCAGTGGGAACAAAAATCCTCCCCAAAATAGAATGCAAGGAAGGAATGCAATGCACTAATGAAAGAAGGATAGGAGGTGGATAACATGATACCCCCCATAGACAACTTCTATCATATAATTACATGTACAATGGTCTCCATAGGAGAGATAGAAAGAGAGAAGAAGGCCCCCCCACAATGAAGAAACTCCTGTCACAATGGTAGATGCCTAATGTAGAATCCAAAAGGAGATCCTAAAGCGGCAAGTGATATTCCTTCCTTTGGGAAGAAATGGATCCAAAGGACGATGTCGAAGAAACCCTGTGAAGAATGATGAACCAATCTGTGTCAAGATGTGTGCCATGATAGGATGCTGAAGAGTCTCACTATCTGAACTAAAACAAATAATGTCAAATCCAAACTAAAGTGGAGAATACTGAAATGCAACCTTTGAAGGCACGGATAACGGTGGGCGAACAGTGATAACCTGACTGTTAAGGTAGACGAGATGAATGTCCTCAAAATAATCCTCCAAATCTGCAATATAGGACTCCACAAACAAGAAAGATATGTCTGCAACATAAGAGTCCAAAGTAGCTATGTCTGGAAGATGAATGATGCCCTGCTACACTGATAATGGTGGGCGTATAGTAATAACCTGACTGTCAAGGTAGAGGAGATGAATGTCATCAAAATAATCCTCCAAATCTGCAATATAGGACTCAACAAACAAGAAGGATATGTCTGCAAGATAAGAGTCCAAAGTAGCTATGTCTGGAAGGTATATGATTCCATGCTGCACTAAATCAGAAACAACAGGTGATACTGATGAAGTCTTAGTTTGAAGAGTAGGAACTATGAGACAATCCTCTGATCCATCGGAATATGTAAGGGTGTCTAAATACTCAAGCTCCTTTAAAGTATCACGATCAAAGGGTGTATTCTCTCTCCAAGCAATGGGTAAGAGACAATCTGAAGCAGGATCCTCTGGGAATGGAGAGAGATTAGGGTCTCCATAGATCTCCCAAAGATGTGTCCAAAGTGGGTGAGGACAATCAATGTCCGATATAGCCAACATAGTGTCATGATCAACACTGGACAATATAATTCCTACTATGTGATTTCTAATGATATCCCATGTTAATTTTCCCTTTAAAGATGCTGGTTCAGGTATGAGATCATACAAATAAGGCAAAAGATTAAGCCACCTACAATGTGTAAGTATACCCTTTGCCCATGACTCATAATTACCCCGTTCCAGAAGAACAACTGAAGGATGAGTAGAGAAACCCATGATAACTCTTCAAATGAAAAATTTAGAGACTAATGATCTCAGCAATGATAAAGCATATCAACATAACCCATCCAATGCAAACAAACCCCATGTAGTAGCCAAGATGACCAAGTAATTGAGCAAAGTTTAAAAACACACAAAGCTGAATAAAAAATACTCAGTAAATATTCTAGTAAAATAGATTATAAATATGGAAAGATCACTGCAATACCTTTCCAATGCCTATTCGTTTGCGCAAAACGGAGCACAGATGCAAAAGATATGCCTCCTGAAGTGCAAAACTCATCATCTAACTTTGACTGGAAAAATATACATCAAAACTACAAACCCAGAAAATCAAAATTGCACCATTAGATAGTGCTTGAAACTAGCTTTCTGACAATATCTCGTTTGCCCGATTTTGACACCGTATGCCCAAGATATGACCATTTTACTAAAAGTGCTCATTTAGGCATTAAACCAGATATTTTATTAATTTAAAGATTAAAACATTAATAAAATATTCCGCTGTACTTTCATGGCACGAAAACTTAGGTAGCACGAAAATCAAGAAAACATGAAAATCTAGGCAAAATGTCACAAAAACCGAGGCAAATCAAAAATATTCCAAATACCAAAAAAATATGGCACAAAAATCAAGGCAAATTTGTACGAAAATCGATGCGTCTGTATGGATTTTTCTGGCAACATTTTTGGAAAACCCCAAAAACTCAAAAAAACCAATTTTCAGCAAACCCTATCATATTTTATATGAAAATAGGGGTTTTTGGGCCTTCTGGGCTCAACTGTGATGTCGGTTTTTGCCCATAATGCACCAAAAAATAAACTCCCCTCCAAATCCACAAAAAATAAAAAACAAACACAGATCTGATGCAACCAAAACTAGATCTCTAATCCTTTCAAAAACTAAACAAGTTGCAACAGATCTGGCTCTGATACCATGTAGGATTTGAGAAATACAAATCCACAGAACCCGATCAATACCTGCATGCAAAAGACTTGTCACAAAGAAAGAGAGAGATCAAGACAAGGGTTTGGCTCTCACAATGTGCAAGATGTATTCCAGAAAAAATGAATAGAGCATTGTAAAAATACAAGAGATCAATCCTTATAAAAGGAAAACCTAACCCTAAAGGTGAGTGCATTCAATAATTAATATTAATTATTAAATGACTAATATGTGTGCAAGGCGAAATCTTCAGAGGAGAGTAAAGTTAATTAATTACTTTACTCTAACAGTTGTAACCCCTAAAGAGCGAGAGATTGGGTCTCTAGCAGCCACTTCCAGTGATAGCGCTCTGACTATCACTTCTGGTGGCTTATCCGATAAGTCTTTGCCTACACGAAGGAATAATGTTTCTGAGACAATGGTTGCAGGAAAACCTCAAGAAAATTATGAGCTGACTTGGCATGATATGGCAACACAAGTGGAAGAAGGTTGGATTACTATTAAGGGCGAAAAAGCTAAAATCTCTAGGCCTTCTTTTGATATGACTCTGGTCCCACAAGAGCAGCTCTAAATGTAAATCTTGACAGGTCTTGTTTGGGGGCTAGCTTTTGGCTGGCTGCAAGCTGTTCTTTTTGCAGCCTTGTCTTTGATTGTAAAGGGTTTCGGGTCCCTTCAAAACCAGTTTTTACCTAACTAGAAAACAATCTTTCAGGCTTGCTAAAATTTTTACATTGTGTAGATGAATATCAAAGCCAGTAAATTGATTTTCAGAACTTTGTTGAAAAAATTGCTGGGAAGGATACCATTTTTGGAAATGAGGTTATCTAGCTCAAGACAAAGAAGATTCCTAGAGGATTGGTAAACTTAGAGATAGTTTTTATAACTGGGTATGTGCAGGATCGTGATGGGCCAAAAAGTGGTGGTATGTAAGTGATATGATGACCCATGTGGCTGACGACTTTTTTTTTACCCAAAATTGATGAAACGAAAAGGGTTTTTAAAGGAGATTCTTAGCTTTGCACCAATATAAATTATACTTTACTTTTAATTTAATAAATAATTATTATTCATTTTCTATTTAAATTATGACTGAAGTCCTAATTAATAGGCTGATTGAAAAACATCTATAACTTTCAAACGGTATCACATTTTTTAAATCCGAAATATGCGTCACATTCTATGCTTCACATACTATAGGATTAAAAAAAAAAAAAATTGAATTTCTTGAATTTTTGACCAAGTTAAGGTGGTCAGACATACAAGTTTTTATATTTTTAAAAAGTTATAATAAAAAATTCATAATTAATTATTTACTTAGAAACAAATTACAAAAAAATATGCATCACATCGGGACATCAGTCCTCTACTTATATCTAAAATATTATAATAAAATATTATCATTTTTTCGTGGTTAGGGTGGTTAGACAGACACCTACTCCTTATTTTTTCCCTGAAATTTAAGTACTACTACATTGAAATTTCAAATTTTCACCAAATAGTTTTTTTTTTTTTAAAATAAATCTAGTAGTTTAGAAACTACATTAACTTTTCTATAGATTCTATTCTAACATATTTTTGAAATAATATAGATAACTTATTCAAATTTTTACGTCAAGTTGCCTAACTCTGATTTTTCTGAATTTTATCGCCACTTAAGGGCCTATTTTTTGCATGAGGATCCTGCACATACCCAACTCAGACAAATGTAATGTTAAGAAAAAATCTACACATGAAAAATATTTGGAGGAAATAAATTTGGGAATTGAGGATGCACCCAAGAAAGTTTATATTGGCAAAAAACTCAACCCCAAAATTGGAACAATGCTAATTTCCTTGCTTAGGAAATATAAGCATGTGCTTGCTTGGTCGTATGATGACCTAAAGGCTTACATAGAAGATCAAGTTCAACATGAAATCTCTTTGAAATTAGATGCAAAATCTTGTAGATAGAAGCAAAGGTCAATAAATCCTACATTAGCGCCTAAAATACAATAGGAAGCAATGAAGCTTAGAGAGGGTGGAATCATAAAGCTCATTAGACATTCAACCTGGGTTTCAAATATGGTACCAATAAGAAAGAAGAATGGAGATATATTACTGTGGATTTCAAGAATATGAACATATCTTTTTTAAAAGATAATTATCCATTGCCCAACATGGAGGCAATGTTGAACATGGTGACTGGGTGCGAGCTTCTATCCATGATGGATGGATTTTTAGGATACAATCAAGTAAAGGTAAAAGAATCAAAACAACACAAAACTAATTTTACTACACCATGGGGCATATATGTCTATGTAAGAATGTCTTTTGGCTCAACCAATGCAAGAGCAACTTTTCAAAGAGCAATGGATGTTGCATTCTTAGATTTTATAGATATCTTCATGGTAGCATATCAAGATGACCTGTCTGCATAATCCAAGAAAGAGGAAGACCATTGTATGCAATTTGACAATATCTTTGTTAGCGAATTAGAATATGGTATTTCCTTAAACCCTAAGCAATGTGTGTTTGGGGTAACAAAAGGAAAATTATTAGGACATAATGTCTCTAAAGAAGGAATCAAAATTGATCTAGAAAGAGTTGCAACAATAGATAGGATTCCCCAACCCAAAACTATTAAAGGTATATAATATTTTTTTGGGCAAGTGAATTTTGTGAGGATATTTGTCACGAACTTTGGAGAATTGTCAAGAACCATCTCTAATCTAAGATGATGAAGAAGAGTGATCTATATCTTGGATTGAGACACCGACTAAGGCCTTCCAAAGCCAAAAAGATGAAATAAAAATGCTCTAGTTTTAAAATCCCTAGATTTCTCCAAACCTTTCCAACTTTTCTCCTTTGATTCATTCCATACAATTGCTATGGTTTTGTGTTTTGTTACAAAATAATGATGAAATATTTGAACAACCAATTTATTTTTTTAGTAAGACCTTACAAGCTATTGAACTCAAGTATGACATTATGGAAAGGCAAGCCTATGCTCTGGTGAAAGCTATGGAAATTTTTAGACCTTATTCGGTAGGTGCAAAAGTGATTGCTTATGTGTGTAATGTTGTAGTTAAAGATATTTTTACCCAACAAGAAGTCACTAGGAGAAGATGTAGATGGATGAAAAAAGTCGAAGAGTTTAACATTGGCATCCAGATAACTAAGCTTGTTAGAGGACAAGGCTTAGCTAAGTTGATGGTTGAATCCAATCTTGCAGCCATCTAGATTAATCAAATGCAAGAAGATATAGTTTTAAAGGATTTTGATGTGCATTCACGTCCTTGGTACAAGGATATCCTATATTACCTACAAATTATGTCATGCTCAAACCATATGAATGATAATAAAAAAAGGACTATGAAGTTGCAAGCTATATAGTATGTCAATGTTAGTATGTGGCAACTGATAATTTTTTTGCGGCATTATCAAAAAAGGGAAAAATCACCGAAAAGGGGAAAATCCCGACTTTGTATAACCCTAATCCGGAAGCTTCTAAAAAGAGCTGGTTATAAGGGTTTTGATATACAGTTACAGTATGATAAGAAAAAGGTGATTATTCATGATATTGTAACAGGGTTTTACACTGGTTAATAAAATCATTGGATGGCTACGGTTTGGTGGATGGAGCCCATATTGGGTGAACCATGTTAAATTCTTTGTGTTATTTTCTGTGTGTTTTTATTTCTTGGTTTATCTGATAAAATCTATATTTAGCTTTTAGATATTTGCCTTCAAAACCTAAAAAGTGGTATCAGAGCGGGTTGTTTTCGATTATCATTTGCAGGAAATTCTCATGGTTGAGTGGGAGTCTCACGGTTAAGTGGGAGCAATGGCAGACAAGGGTAAGTTGAAGGTTGATAAGTTCAATGGGAAGAACTATCAGTTATGGAAGATGCAGATGGAGGACTACCTCTATCATAAGGATTTATGGCAGCCATTGGAAGGGAAAACCAAGAAACCCACAACAATGTCGGATGAGGACTGGGATATTTTGGACATAAAGGCACTTGGCAGTAGTCATTTATGCCTGGCACAATCGGTGGCGTTCAATATTACAACAACAAAGAGAACTCTAGAGTTGATGGAAACCCTAGCAAAGTTATATGAAAATCCTTCCGCTTCGAATAAGGTATTTCTTATGAAGCATTTATTTAATATGAAAATGGTAGAAGGTGGGTCAGTTACTGATCATTTAAATGAGTTTAATACAGTTACCAGTCAATTAACTTCTGTAAAAGTAAACTTTGATGATGAAGTTAGGGCTCTCTTGATTCTGTGTTCTTTGCCTGAAAGCTGGAATATCTTGGTAATGGTTGTTAGCAATTTTGTTTCTGGTTCGAATACATTGAATTTTGATGATGTTGTTGGTATTATTTTTAGGGAGGAAATTTGTAGGAAAAGCTCAAGTGGAACATCCACATCAGGTAGTGTTTTGAATGCAGAAAGAAGGGGTAGAACAAAGGAGAGAAGAAACAATTTTGGAAGCTATGGGAAGTCATGAGGAAAATCAAGTTATAGAAGGTCTCAATCTAGAGACAAGAGGGATTGTTGGTACTGTGGTAAGCCAGGTCATTTAAAGAAAGATTGTTGGTCTCAGAAAAATAAAAGAGATGAAAAGGAAGGAAATAAAGAGGCAAATGTGGTAAGTAATAAATCTGATGAGGATGCTTTGATTCTTTCTCTTGACAATGCTGATTATTCTTGGGTGTTAGATTCAGGGGCTTCATTTCATGCTACGCCCCATAGAAATTATTTTCTTTATTATGTCCAAGGGGATTTTGGGCTGGTTTATTTGGGAGATAATGAACCCTGTCAGATTGTTGGAAAGGGAAGAATCAAAATTAAGTTGCAGAATGGGAATCATTGGCTACTACATGAGGTAAGACACATTCCAAAGTTAAAAAGAAATTTAATTTTTGCAAGGCAACTAGATGATGAAGGTTGTGTTGTTACATTTAGTGATAAAAATTGGAAGGTTACAAAAGGTGCCTTAGTGGTAGAAAAAGGTGTGAAAGTAGGCACCTTATATCTTTGTACAGGTCATATTGTTCCTACTACTTTAGCTATTGCAGATAAAAATCAATGTTCAGGAACAGATGTTGTAGTTCAGCAGGCAGAAAATCAGATAGTTGTTGTGGATTCTGAATCAGCACTATGGCATAATAGACTTGGGCATATGAGTGCAAAAGGTATGAAATTACTTCATTCAAAGAATGTTTTACCAGGTCTAAAATGTGTTAATATGGATTTCTTTGAAAGTTGTGTTTATGGAAAACAAAAGAGAGTTAGTTTTCTCAAGGATGGGAAACAAAAGAAAGATGAGAAATTGGAGCTTGTGCATACGGATGTATGGGGACTAGCTCAGGTATCTTCTCTTGGTGGCTCTCATTATTATATCACATTCATTGATGATGCAACTAGGAAGGTATGGATTTATTTCATTAGGTAGAAATCTGATGTATTTGAAACTTTTAAAAAATGGAGAAGCTTGGTTGAGAATGAGATAGGTAAAAAGCTGAAATGTCCCAGATTTGATAACGGTGGTGAGTATTGTAGAAAAAAGTTTGAAGATTATTGTTCCTCTAATGGTATTCATAGGAAGAAAATGGAGTGGCTAAGCGTATGAACAGAACAATAATGGAGCATGCACGAACTATGAGATTGCATGCTGGGTTGCCTTTAAACATGTGGGCAGAGGCTGTAAACACTGTTGTTTATTTAATTAATAGAGGTCCCTCTAATCCTTTGAGTTGTGGTATTCCGGAGGAAGCATGGATAGGTAAGAAGGTAAGTTATTCTTTTCTGAAAACCTTCGGTTGTGAAGCATTTGCACATATAGATTCTGAAAATAGAACTAAGCTTGATGCAAAATCAAAGAAATGTATATTTGTTGGATATGGCATTGATGAATTTGGTTATAGGCTTTGGGATTTTGAAAATAAGAAAATTTTAAGAAGCAAGGATTTCATATTCAATGAGAAAGTGTTGTACAAAGATCTATTGCAGCAGCATAAGAAGATAGAACAGGATTATGCAGTGTTGGATGATATTACAAACAACAATGTTCCAGTGGTTCCTCATGCTCCTCAACAACAGCAACAAGAAATACCACAAACTCCAGTGAATGTTAGGTGATATTCAAGGTTAAGTAGACCTCCAAAAAGATTTTCTCCCTCTTTGTACTCTATTTTATTAACTGATGTTGGTGAACCAGAATGTTATCATGAAGCTATGCAGGTAGATACCAAGGTTCAGTGGGAGCATGGAATGGAAGAAGAAATGGACTCCTTACTGAAAAATTAGACTTGGGAATTATGCAAGTTGCCTGCAGGTAAAAAGGTTTTAGCAAATAGATGGGTTTATAGGATGAAAGAGGAGGATGGAGGTAAGAAAAGATTTAAATCCAGATTAGTTGTAAAGGGATTTGGACAGAAACAGGGTATTGATTTTGATGAAATATTTTCTCCAGTTGTTAAAATGACCTCTATTCGTATTGTTTTAAGTATTGTGGTTGTTGAACATTTGCATCTAGAACAGCTTGATGTTAAAATTGCCTTTCTCCATGGTGATTTGGAAGAGGAAATATATATGGAACAACCACAAGGATTTGAGGTCAAAGGTAAGGAGAAACTAGTGTGCAGATTGAAGAAAAGTTTATATGGCTTGAAGCAAGCACCTCGACAATGGTATCTTAAATTTGATAGTTTTATGGCTGAGCAAGGCTACAACAAGTGTAATTCAGACTATTGTATTTATTTTAAGATGTTAGGTGAAGATAGCTATATTATTTTGTGTTTATATGTTGATGATATGCTTGTAGCGGGGTCAAACATGGATCACATAAAGGAGTTAAAACAATAGTTAGCAAATTCATTTGCTATGAAGGATTGGGGGGCAGTAAAACAAATCCTTGGTATGAAGATTACAAGAGATAGGAAAAATAGGAAATTGTTTTTATCTTAGGTTGATTATGTTAAAAAGGTGTTGTAGATATTTCATATGGAGAATGCAAAAGCTGTCAGCACACCTTTGCCCAGTCATGTAAAATTGACTAAGGATATGTGTCCAAAGACACAAGAGGAAGGAAAATTGTCCAAGGTACCATATGCTTCAGCTGTAGGTAGTTTAATGTATGCCATGGTATGCACAAGACCAGATATTGCACATGTTGTAGGAGTTGTTAGCAGGTATATGAGTAATCCCGGAATTGAGCATTGGAATGCAGTGAAATGGATTCTGAGGTATTTGAGAGGTACATCGAATAAATATTTATGTTTTGAGGGCTCTGATACAGATTTAAAGGGCTATGTTGACTCGGATTTGGTAGGGGATATCGATACTAGATAGAGTACCACAGGTTATGTATTTACCATTGGCTGGACAACAGTAAGTTGGATTTCTCGGTTGCAAAAGGTGGTTGCTTTATCCACCACAGAGGCAGAGTATGTGGCTGCAATAGAGGCAGGAAAGGAGATGATATGGATGCAACTTTTCATGGAAGAGTTGGGAAAACAACAAGCTGAAAATTAATTGTTCACAGACAGCCAAAGTGCTATACATCTTGCAAAGAATTCTGCCTTGCACTCTAAAACCAAACACATATGGTTGAGGTATCATTTCATTCGGTCAGTATTGGAGGATGGATAGGTAAAGCTGGAAAAGATACATACAGATGTAAATCTAGTGGATATGTTTACTAAGGCAGTGATAAGGGAGAAGTTGAGCTCCTCTTTAGCTTTGGTTGGCCTTCAAGATTGAATTCAAGTATAACAGAGTAGCAAGGTCCAAGGTGCTTATTTTCAGTGGGAGTTGTAAGTGTAGCGGTGTTTTCCAAGTTCAGTCTCCAAGTGGGAGATTTTTTGGTGTGGAGCCTGATCAGTCTCCAAGTGGGAGATTGTTGGTATGTGGTGACTGATCATTCTATATTGTACACTCTTCATGTAATCTACACATGAACAAGATTTGGAGGAAATAAATTTGGGAATTGAGGATGCACCCAAGAAAGTTTATATTGGCAAAAAACTCAACCCTAAAATTAGAACAATACTAATTTCCTTGCTTAGGAAATATAAGCATGTGTTTGCTTGGTCGTATGACAACCTAAAGGCTTACATAGAAGATCAAGTTCAACATGAAATCTCTTTGAAATTAGATGCAAAATCTTGTAGATAGAAGCAAAGGTCAATAAATCCTACTTTAGTGCCTAAAATACAATAGGAAGTAATGAAGCTTAGAGAGGGTGGAATCATAAAGCTCATTAGACATTCAACCTGGGTTTCAAATATGGTACCAATAAGAAAGAAGAATGGAGATATATTACTGTGGATTTCAAGAATATGAACATATATTTTTTAAAAGATAATTATCCATTGCCCAACATGGAGGCAATGTTGAACATGGTGATTGGGTGTGAGCTTCTATCCATGATGGATGGAGTTTTAGCATACAATCAAGTAAAGGTAAAAGAATCAGAACAACACAAAACTAATTTTACTACACCATGGGGCATATATGTCTATGTAAGAATGTCTTTTGGCACAACCAATGCAAGAGCAACTTTTCAAAGAGCAATGGATGTTGCATTCTTAGATTTTATAGATACCTTCATGGTAACATATCAAGATGACCTGTCTGCATACTCCAAGAAAGAGGAAGACCATTGTATGCACTTTGACAATATCTTTGTTAGGGAATTAGAATATGGTATTTCTCTAAACCCTAAGCAATGTGTGTTTGGGGTAACAAAAGGAAAATTATTAGGACATATTGTCTCTAAAGAAGGAATCAGAATTGATCTAGAAAGAGTTGCAACAATAGATAGGATTCCCCAACCCAAAACTATCAAAGGTATATAATCATTTTTTGGGAAAGTGAATTTTGTGAGGATATTTGTCAAGAACCATCTCTAATCTAAGATGATGAAGAAGAGTGATCTATATCTTGGATTGAGACACTGACTAAGGCCTTCCAAAGTCTAAAAGATGAAATAAAAATGATCTTGTTTTAAAATCCCTAGATTTCTCCAAACCTTTCCAACTTTTCTGCTTTGATTCATTCCATACAATTGCTATGGTTTTATTTTTTGTTACAAAATAATGATGAAATATTTGAACAACCAATTTCTTTTTTTAGTAAGACCTTACAAGCTATTGAACTCAAGTTGGACATTATGGAAAAGCAAGCCTATGCTCTGGTGAAAGCTATGGAAATTTTTAGACCTTATTTGTTAGGTGCAAAAGTGATTGCTTATGTGCATAAGGTTGTAGTTAAAGATATTTTTACCCAGCAAGAAGTCACTAGGAGAAGATGTAGATGGATGAAAAAAGTCAAAGAGTTTAACATTGGCATCTAGATAACTAAGCTTGTTAGAGGACAAGGCTTAGCTAAGTTGATGGTTGAATCCAATCTTGAAGCCATCCAGATTAATCAAATGCAAGAAGATATAGTTTTAAAGGATTTTGATGTGCACTCATGTCCTTGGTACAAGGATATCTTATATTACCTACAAATTATGTCCTGCCCAAACCATATGAATGATAACCAAAAAAGGACTATGAAGTTGCAAGCTATATAGTATTTCAATGTTGGTATGTGGCGACTGATAATTTTTTTGTGGCATTATCGAAAAAGGGAAAAATCACCGAAAAGGGGAAAATCCCAACTTTGTATAACCCTAATCCGGAAGGTTATAAAAAGAGCTAGTTATAAGGGTTTTGATATAGAGTTACAATATGATAAGAAAAAGGCGATTATTCACGATATTGTAACAAGGTTTTACACTGGTTAATAAAATCATTGGATGGTTGCGGTTTTGTGGTTGTAGCCCATATTGGGTGAACGACGTTAAATTCTCTGTGTTATTTTTTGTGTGTGTTTTTATTTCTTGGTTTATTTGATAAAATCTGCATTTAGCTTTTAGATATTTTCCTTCAAAACCTAACAAGTGGTATCAAAGCGGGTTGTTTTCGATTATCGCTTGCAGGAAATTCTCACGGTTGAGTGGGAGTCTCACGGTTAAGTGGGAGCAATGGCAGACAAGGTTAAGTTGAAGGTTGATAAGTTCAATGGGAAAAACTATCAATTATGGCAGATGCAGATGGAGGACTACCTCTATTAGAAGGATTTATGGCAGCCATTGGAAGGGAAAACCAAGAAACCCACAGCAATGTCGGATGAGGACTGGGATATTTTGGACAGAAAGGCACTTGGCAGTATTTGTTTATGCTTGGCACAATACGTGGCATTCAATATTACAACAACAAAGACAACTCTAGAGTTGATGGAAACCCTAGCAAAGTTATATGAAAAGCCTTCCGCTTCGAATAAGGTATTTCTTATGAAGCATTTATTTAATATGAAAATGGTAGAAGGTGGGTCAGTTACTGATCATTTAAATGAGTTTAATACAGTTAACAGTCAATTAACTTCTGTAAAAGTAAACTTTGATGATGAAGTTAGGGCTCTCTTGATTCTGTGTTCTTTGCCTGAAAGCTGGAATATCTTGGTAATGGTTGTTAGCAATTCTGTTTCTGGTTCAAATACATTGAATTTTGATGATGTTGTTGGTGTTATTTTGAGCGAGGAAATTTGTAGGAAAAGCTCAGGTGGAACATCCACATCAGGTAGTGTTTTGAATGCAGAAAGAAGGGGTAGAACAAAGGAGAGAAGAAACAATTTTGGAAGCCGTGGGAAGTCACGAGGAAAATCAAGTTACAGAAGGTCCCAATCTAGAGACAAGAGGGATTGTTGGTATTGTGGTAAGCCAGGTCATTTAAAGAAAGATTGTTGGTCTCAGAAAAATAAAGAAGGAGAAGAAAAGGAAGGAAATAAAGAGGAAAATGTGGTAAGTAATAAATCTAATGAGGATGCTTTGATTCTTTCTCTTGACAATGCTGATGATTCTTGGGTGTTAGATTCAGGGGCTTCATTTCATGCTACGCCCCATAGAAATTATTTTCTTTATTATGTCCAAGGGGATTTTGGGCTGGTTTATTTGGGAGATAATGAACCTTGTCAGATTGTTGGAAAGGGAAGAATCAAAATTAAGTTGCAGAATGGGAATCATTGGCTACTACATGAGGTAAGGCACATTCCAAAGTTAAAAAGAAATTTAATTTTTGCAGGGCAACTAGATGATGAAGGTTGTGTTGTTACATTTAGTGATAAAAATTGGAAGGTTACAAAAGGTGCCTTAGTGGTAGAAAAAGGTGTGAAAGTAGGGACCTTATATCTTTGTACAGGTCATACTGTTCCTACTACTTTAGCTATTGCAAATAAAAATCAATGTTCAAGAACAGATGTTGTAGTTCAGCAGCCAGAAAATCAGATAGTTGATGTGGATTCTAAATCAGCACTATGGCATAATAGACTTGGGCATATGAGTGCAAAAGGTATGAAATTACTTCATTCAAAGAATGTTTTACCAGGTCTAAAATGTGTTAATATGGATTTCTGTGCAAGCTATATATTATGTCAATGTTGGTATGTGGCGACTGATCATTTTTTCGCGTCATTATCGAAAAAGGGAAAAATCACCGAAAAGGGGAAATTCCCAACTTTGTATAACCCTAATCCGGAAGCTTCTAAAAAGATCTAGTTATAAGGGTTTTGATATAGAGTTACAGTATGATAAGAAAAAGGTGATTATTCACGATATTGTAAAAGGGTTTTACACTAGTTAATAAAATCATTGGATGGCTGCGGTTTGGTGGATGTAGCCCATATTGGGTGAACCACGTTAAATTCTCTGTGTTATTTTCTCTATGTGTTTTTATTTCCTAGTTTATCTGATAAAATCTGCATTTAGCTTTTAGATATTTGCCTTCAAAACCTAACAGTCAAAACTCAAGGTTGTTTATATTGGAGAAAGAGTTGATGTCATACTGAGATGTGTTAATGAGGAACAAGCCATAAGGATATTTGAGGAAATGCACAGTGGTGTCTATGGAGGTCATTATGTAGCTAGGACAATTGCTCATAAGATCTTGAGGTCTAGATATTGGTGGCCCTCCCTCTTCTCCAACACATAAAAATAGTAAAAAAATGTGATGCTTGCCAAAAAAAAAATTATAAGTTAAAATTCTCTTGTGCTTTACCCCTTAGAATACAGAATGTAGAGGCCCCTTTTCAACAATGGGGCATAGGTTTCATTGGTGAATTCAATGAGAAATCTAGTAGTGGAAATAGTTGGATGTTGGTAGCCATAGATTATTTCACCATGTTGGTGGAAGCCATTCTAAAAAGAAAAGAAATTAGTAAAGTTGTCATAAATTCTATCGTGGATTTTTTTTTATTCAGTTTAGGACTCCTGCAAAGTTGATCATGGATACCACAATGTGCTTCAGATTAGAGGAGTTTGTAGATTTTTGTGACAATTATGGGATTGCCATATCATATTCTCCCCCCTACCATCTACAAGGGAATGGATAAGTTGATTCTAGTAACAAAAGTCTCATGAAAATTATGAAAAGAGTGATTGAAAAGAACAAGACGACATGGGACTCAAAATTGAAGTTAGCACTATGGGCCAATCGAACAACCATAAAGAAAGCTACAAAAAATCCTCCTATGAGCTAGCATATGGATTGGATGCTACACTACCAATAAACAATTTGTTGCTAATATATAAGTTCATCCAAGAATACGAAGAGGATATTGATGACAACTTGATGTTCAAAATTAACCAACTATTAAAGTTAGATGAATCAAGAAGGAAAGCACATGCCATCAATCTAAAAAAAAAATTACAAGTCAAATACTTATTTGACAAAATATCATCGAACATGAAATTCACAATGGGTGATTTGGTTTTGATGTGGAATGCTAGAGTCCAGGACAAGGGCAAGCATGGTGAATTTAAAGCTTTATAGATTAGCCCCTATGTAAATTTTGTACGAGGTCAGTTTTTTGGTTTGATTTTCGGTTTGCTGCTCTAGATTTTTCTAGATCCCCACTATGTTTTTGCTAAACAAACATCCCCAACTAGAGCCATTGGTGGCACTTGTAAAATTGGACGATTATGTGGGTTTTCTAGTTTTTTGTAATTTCCAGATCCCTCAATTGTACAGGCTAGGGTATGAAATTTATATGTTGAGGGCTTCTAAAGCTTTAATTTTTTTCCTTAAACCTTAGTACCCCCCTAAACCTTCACACTTTTTTTTTATTTTGTTGTTGATTGGTTATCGAGGTTAAACCTTGCTTAAGTTGTGCCTGTTATGTAACGACCCCATGCATTCACCGACCCTATATGTTTTATAATGTAATTGGCCTAGTCGTTATCAAATCATTTTTTTATATCTATGCCTTACCTTTCCACTTTAGCCTAAATGTTCACATTAAAAGGTAATTTCGCACATGTTGTTAAGTGGTCATTTAAGCTGCCCATGAAGTAAGTGGTCCCCTTTGCTTTTCACACTTTTGCATCAAGAATTTTGTTAAAGAGATAAATGTTCGTAGAGATGCGAAATATGGATAAGTGTCACAAGTAGAGACGAATTTTGAGATGGGAAAATCCTCTCAGAGGGTGTTGTATACAAGCAACACAAAATGTTGACACGTGACAAATCATAAAGGAATTCCACAAATTCGCATACCCATTATGGCACATCTTTTCCCATGTTGCAGAACAATGAAAGGAAACAACATGGTAATATTCTTATTTGGATGAATCCCATTTGTTGGAAGGATGGCAACATACTCTCCAAGTGAATCAAATTATCACTCATCACTGAATCATGTACTTCCACCTCTAGATGGATGACCCACATTCAAAATTGATAAAACATGTAGATGAATGAGTTGCCCTCATGTGAACAAAGAGTAATGGCGGATGTGAAAAATGACAGATCGACCTTTGTGTGGATCGCCTTCATAAATATTGTAGTTTAATGTAAGTGGTCATCCCATTGCTTGTTTATTCGGCATAATAGAAAAATCTGCAGAGACCTATTCATTCCGCACAAAATTGAGCTCCTAGAAGGTTGAAAAACAAGTACACATCCTTGGAAAAGTTCACCAAAATTATAGTTCTAAATTTCAAAAGAAATCAAATTCTATGTATCTTGTACATGCAAAGGATTGTAAAATTTTAGAAGACAATGTAAGGTTTTATTTCAAATCATTCCCGAATTATGAGTCGATCAAGTGAACAACCCTCTCTTCTAAGATATCCCTTGAAGAAGATATTTTGGCTCAGTTGTCGAATTCTTTAAAGAAACCCTTTCACCCTCATGGCCCTAGTGCAGTTGATGGCATAATAGATAATGCTAGAGAATGTAGAAATGATGAACTTAAGAACACTAGTGTTAGCATCACTAGTTGGGAATTATTTTTGCAGTGGTATGGAAAGAGAAATTACCACACCCCTATCTCTAATGTCTGGACCTATGACTTGGGAAAGTTGGTTGTCTGAAATGATTTTGTAAATGTAGAATTCATTAGACATGTTGCCTCAAGATATGATGAAAATGTAAGAGTTATTAGGGCAACAAATGGGAGTGAATTAATGAAAATTAGTAAGGGGTTTATTTCTAAAGTCTTCCAACTCAGCAAGGCTGAAAATAAGGCTATAGGCCCTAATTCTTTCAGGCATAAATATCAACAAGACATGAATAGTTTCAGGATACATTGGCTCCCAAGGTTCAGGAAGAAGGGCTTTAATGGAGAATTAGTGAGAATTTCTGAGACTAAGTCAAAACCTTTCAAAGTCGACTCCTTTAAAGAATACTTTGTAAGGACATACTATGCACTGTGTCAAATATTAGGAGGAGATGCACAACATAAAATGTAGGCGCCTCACATGTATATAGTAGTAGATATTCGAAATCCTTTGATCAATAGTGATTTTGAATTTTCCAGTTTTTAGTCGATGCCATCCACAAACAACTTCTGGAAATTAAAAGAGACAACAAGGTGGTGAATTTTTGATGGTATCCTCTCCTATGCCATATTTTCTTATATAGAGGAAAATGTTATTGGAATAAGGCCTTGCAACTTAACATGGAAGATAAGGAGGGGAAAATTCTTTCCATACAATGTCGGAGACACATCTGGGGCAAGGATTGTGATAACTCCAATTGTATCCTTTCTGAAAATTATTTTTTAAGGAAAGTTATATCATGGTTGGGTGTGCCTGAGATGAGATTACATAAGGAACTTTTGGATTTCCTTAGATCCAAGGACAGAAGACTAGAATTGGGAGTTCACCATAATTGGTGAGATTATTATCTCTATGCTAACTCTATTGAACTATCATGATATACGAGTTTCCTGAGGCCCCCTATGTTCTACCTAGATGTGTGCCACATAGGTTATCATTTATGGAAATCATGTAGCAATTAAATGAAATATATAAGTTTCATACGAGGAAACAAAAGAACAGATCATTCTTCCCTTACTCCATAGTTTTTTTTACTTCAACATGAGAAGTCTTGGATAATTTGCACAAAATGCTTGAATATTATAAATTTCCATAGGAAAGGATCATGGATTTTTATCCTAAAGGATTCATACATCAAGCTAGAAAAAAATCAGGAGATCAACCTTTATCCATCAGACCCATTATAATGAAGATGTTATAAGAATTTGCAGGGATGACTAGGAAGTTGTTGATAGAAGGGTGAAATGGACCATATTTACCAAAGTAAAGGTGGTCAGGACAATGAAGAATAGCTATTATATTGGGGCATGTTTTGAAATAAAAAAACCCAATTGCCAGGATTGAGGCAATCTTGAGAAATTTTAATAGAATCGTTGGTAAAGTCTCAACCTTGTAAGAAAGACCAACACGTCGATTTAGGCTTGATTATTTTGCCTTTCCTACTGCCAAGAGGCCTCAGGGCCATATTATTAGAGAAAATGTGTCATCAAGTCCACCACAAACTAATCTCCCTCATGTGTTAGCAGCTCCCCCTCCGATAATTAATGTGGGTTCTCCCCCAAGGGAACAACCTCAAAAGAGGATGAGAATAGAACATCCATTGTTGGTTGGTCATCCCCCCAGTCAAGATGAGGAGGAAAATGTTTGAATAACTAATGATGAAGTGCATCAGTACATGCCTTCTCCCCTAAGACCTAATATTATTAGACTCCTCCATCAAAGATTCGGGTTAGATGTAGCAATGGGGATTGATAATCTTAACGATGTAAGAGAATTGACATGTCCAAAATTCAGAGATATGATGATGAATTAGTAAAATCATAGGAATTCAAAGATTTTGTCTTGAGATCAAAGAGAGACGATTACCATAGAAGACTTAAATTGACAAGAGCAAGAGTACCTTGGGAGAAATATAGGAACTCTCCAAGAAAGTGATGTTAAAACTAAATTTTGATGCCAAGAACATTATTCCCGACGAAGGAAGGAAGATGGTGAAGGATAGTGGAATATTGTTGTTCCTAGAATGAGACATTGCTTCAACAATTATTTTTGACACAATCAGAAGGAAATATGGGGAGATCTTCTCCTTTGAAGAGCAAGAAAAAATAGCATTTTTAGGATCAAGGTTCAACCCAAGATGAGAATCCCTTGTAATATGGGATTTGGCCCCAAACACAAATAAACTTGAGGTTGCTAAAGCATCAAATGACATAAAAGGAAGTCTAATTGTGAAGAGGGTGTCAGATACTTCTACCCATGAAGAAACTTCATTAATGATGGATGTTACTAAGTTTAATGAGGCAACTACTCAAAGATTGCAAGATATGTCTGATGCATTGTGAAAGGATCATGTAGCTCTCACTACAAATTATAATAAACTAAAAATACATGATATTATTAGACAACACTTCCTCTCATAGGTACATGGGAAGTAGGTTCCTCTTTAGCTGCCCCTCTATACAATTTAATAATTGAGAATGAAGAACTTAAGGAGAAGATCCAAATGATGGGGGAGCACATTATAAATTCTTAAGAGGCCCAACATAAGGAAAATGTTCATATAGTAACATACATCCTAGAGCATAAATTGTTGAAGATTTTAAGGATATTAGAGGATGCCTTTGCAACATACATAAATTTGAAAGTTGTTATTGTTAGGGTAAATGGAGACCGAGATAGGATTAAGAGGATTTTCACTAAGTGGACCCCCAAAATTATGGCCTTAGAGGGTATGTACAAAGGATCTGCTAATTCATCTAACCCTCCACCAAACATTCTTTCATCTTTCACCTTGGCTAAGACAACCCAGGAAACACAAAAATATATGGATAAGCTAGTTGAAAGTGCATAGGTGAAGCTCAATTATTTTGAGCATATTGAAACCAAAATTATGCTTTGCCTATTGAAAGATGATTGGGAAATACAAAATTTAAATGAATGGAGGGAGAATTTTAATGTATTGATTCCCACTCTTCTCCTCATAATTTGTAAAGAAAACAAATTTGATGCAGATGAATTTAATTTTTATTCAAATAAGTTAATCAATGTAGATCATAACATTGAGATCTTTTGCATAGAAACTAGTGCAACTCTTGATACTAAGTATCAACATTATTTATACAATGTTGATTTGCTTCTTTCTCACGAATGGCCTTTAGAAGGAATGTTTAGGGCATGGGATAAAAAATATAATTAGTTACCCAACATATGACCCCTTCTATGCATCATTTTTTGTCTTTTGGTTGTCAAAGAAATCTTGGATAAGCATGGTGCCTAATAACTTTTGAAGATTTTGTTAGAAGAATTCATCCCTTGGATCAGTTGGTATTTACTAAGGCAGGTGTGCACAACATTGATAGTTGATAAAGAAAAGGATGAAATGGGAGATTTGAGCTGCATTTTGATTGGATCTCACTGACCTGGTATAACTACTATATGGGCATGTCAGGAAAAGAATTTCAAGAACATTGTTCTAGTTGCAAAAGATTACCTTGAAGAAATAAAAGACATACACTTGTATAGATATTCTAAGTGAGTTGCATTTCAATTGGATCTTACTGACCTGGTATAACTACTATATGGGCATGTTAGGAAAAGAATGTCAAGAACACCGTGCTAGTTACAAAATATTACCTTGAAGAAATAAAAGACATACACTTGTATAGATATTCTAAGTGATTTCTAGTGGATTTTTGTAAATCTCTCTGCAAGTTATAACTATACACATTATGGGTTTGCAGAAAACAAAAAACATAATATGCCACCATTTATGTTTTTGTTTTTTGCAAACCTAGGAAATGGATGAGGCTTTTTGCTTGTTGCTTCCATTGTGTTATAAAAGGGAATTCCAAGGCTCATTAAAATGGTTTTTATTCTTAGTCTTTGTAAGTATTTGCATAGAATTAAGTTGTACAATTAAGACTCTTGAAAACACAGATAAATTCAATTGAGATTGTTGTAACAATATCTTTTAGCTTTGTAATCAATTCTTCAAGTTGTTTTTAATTGTCTTCTATTTTCCTTGGTATGTTTTCTTGTATTCTTGGGGGATTTCTAGGCATTGATGGAGGTGTTTGATGTGGTTCTTGTTCAGGAGGGTCTTCATGAGGAGGTGATGGAGTATTTTCAACATTGGGGGTGGAATATCATTTCTTGAAAATTAAAACACATTTTAATTAAAAAAATTAATTCAATCTACATTTAAATCAAAATTTTAAACTAAAAAATAGAGATACTTACCTCTTTGACCTCCTTGACATCTTGGTGGAATCTTGATGAAGATTTCACAAACTTCAACTAAAAAAATGACAATGTATTTTGGAAAGCGCGTGTTGAGGAGAAGAAAAACACAAGGGTTGTAGGTTGAACAACAAAAAAAATGAAAATGAAGTTTTTTTGTTTTGTTTTTATAACAAGTTTCATATTCAGGCATAAAAATTTAAGTGACATATTTTTAGTGCCACATCTTTTTGCATATACCCCATAGTTGGAGTAAAAAATTCAACAACTTAAACATATAATCTTAAGAAAGTATAGCAGCATGAAATGTAGGATTTTGATTTTACTTTTCAAATATATAAATTATTCTAATACTCATACGATAAAAGTTATTTTTGTATAGGATATACAAAAACCATTTTTTTAGGGCCATAACATGTACATGTATTGCAAGAATAATTTGACCTAAATAAAAGTGTTTTTGTAATTTCTTTAGGGGAAATATGTGTGTTACAGTGAAGTTTGATGAATATATATTTTTAATTAATTTTGTATTAGTCCTAATTTCTATTTTTGAAAACCCATTGTGTATGAAAAAAATAATTTGAGCTAAAATAATCATAAAGTGATTTTTTCATTATGTTGTAGCATCATAAATTGTCACCCTTCACATTTTCATATGAGATTTTGCTCCCCACTGAGTTCTTGGACCTAATTATGCACCTAATTCCCTAATTATGTGTTGCATGAGCCATTTTAAACATTTATTAAAAAATCAAATATGAAGATCAAAGTATGCATTTAATATTTTGACCTCGACACTTTGGATCTTGGAAAAGGAGGGATCTAGTCTAGGGCACCCTACGCCCTAAACCTCTTAAGTTGGCCCCAAAATGAAAATATATCAGTGTTGATAATTTATTATTTGAAATTCAAATTCTAGTTTTCAACCATCGAGATTTAAGTTTCTTGAAATTAGAAGAATTAAGATTAAATACAAAGTATTTTCACCATTTTAGTTAACAAGAAAAAAGGCAAGCAAAATTGGAGAAAAAATATTATACTTCAAATCAAGTCAAGAGAAATCAAGAGCATATTTTTTAGAATTATTGCAAAATTTCATCATTTAAGCATCATGTCAAGTTTTATGTGAGTTTCGTTCATGTTTTGCATGTATTTCATTTTTGAGCACTAACACTTGTAGGTCTTGAAATCAAATAAATTCAAGTTACAATTGGTCAGGTTGAAGATGATGAGCATGACTTCGGTCCATCAAGGATATTAGATCTGAGTGGTGAGTTGTAGTAAATTGAGAGTTCATTATTTGTTTATTATTTAGCTTCTATCCCTCAAAAAGATACATTATATTTTATCATCAGCTTTTTCATTATGGAGGTAGAAATATCAACACGAGGTTTGACTAAGGCAAGCCCCTATATAGCACAACCCTTCCCCTCCTTTCATGTGTATAGGTTGCAGATCTAAAGTGGTCTGGAAAGAGATTCAAGGCTATTTGTTCATCAGCCCTACAATTTATTGTCAAAAAATCTATATTGTTTTATCAATAGATGAAGACCTGACAACCAAACCCGAAAGATAGGATCTCAACTTTTTTTTAAATTACCTGGTTTCTTTCTAGGATGTAGGGAACCCCAGATCAGTAAGATTCAACTCAAATTTATAGATAGACACCTTTTTGTTTTCTCTCCTCATTTTTGGAACTAATATTTGTCTGTTTGCATTCATTTGATCATAAATCATAATAAAACACTGCATTTTCATAATTTATCTAGTTACATCATTGCATCACATCAAAATCCAATCTTATTCCAATCCACAAAATACCTTACTAAAATTCAGATCCAAGGGTAGATTGACTCACCATTCAAGTTTTTAGTAATTCATCACACCCTTAGGGATTTGAATTTCCCCCAATGTTCATTGGAAAAGTATTGATGTTAGTGATCTAGACATTAGACCTAGGATCACCTTTTCTAACATAACATTTTGGTGAACCTGGTTGATTTTACATTAGATGCCTTCTAAAATCTAAAGCATATAATCTTAGATCTAAGGTTAATCTTGCATTGTTTTTCATTCATCATTTAGGCATCCATCGCTTCATGAAAAGCATTGAAAAAATAAAAAATGCATGTACCATGTTGTATTCAAAGTTATAATAGGGTTAATTTCAGTCATCATAAGTTAGATTTACATCCTAGTTGCATTTACAAATTTGCATTAGCTCATATTAAATTTGAAATTAAATTTGAAAGTGTTCAAGACATCCATTTAGGCATTTAAATTTAATGAAAAGGTAAAAAAGTGCATTATTTTTGTTGCAAAAAGACATCAATGGTTTTCATTTTCAGATTTCATACATTAGGATCAATAACTCTTTGCACTTTAAATATGAAAATTACATTTATTGATTGAATATTTTGAAAATTGCTTGCATACTTGCATTTTGCATTGCACAATCTAAATCAGTCAAATTTTAGAAATTTATTCACTATCGACCTCTATATCCTATAAAAAAATATTTAAACACTATGACACACATTAAAACTTTGGAATTTGTAAAATAGTTTGCTAGCCTAGGGTGTCCTTACACCCTAGACTAGGCTATTTTTGCTCAAATTTCTATGGTAGAACCCTCTCAAGATCTTTTGTCCAAATCTTTCAATTTTTTGTTCACTGTGTTATAACAGTATGAAATCCAATGCATATATCTCATTGTCATAATGGTTGAATGCTTTGGTAAAATGTTGTCCTCTTTGAAATCTTTGGTGGATATTTCATGTTGTGTGTTTTGAAGTGACTCTACCTCATATGAAAAAAATCAGATTCCTTTAGATCCCAATGTATATCTTTTTAATAAGGATATCGTGAGGCGAGATGAAGAAATCATGGATGAATTCATAAACAAAAAAATACCTAGCCTTGAAAAGAATGTTGTCATTTATCCTTCAACAACATGGCCTACTCATCCATATCAAAAATCAACAACACCTACATACCTCCAATTGACATTTTTTGCACAATACATAGAGAAGATGATTTACAATTCATACCTCAACCTATGCACATGCAAGTACTCATTGATAATAATCAAGATGAGCTCAAACCACTTAGTGATCCTCCATCCTATGAAAACAAATTCACTAATACACCCATTACCTTGGAACAATGCTATTGTTAAGGCTTTAGGATCTTGACAAAAAAAGGATTTGATATAAAGAATGAACATGAAATCCACACCTTTTTGGAAAAAATACCATTTGAAGATTTAAAAGGAATTGGTTATCAAGGTCCTCCACCTTTATACAAAACATTTACTCCATCCTCCAAACCATGCAAAACACATGGTCCTATTAGAAAAGGCCTTTTTACCTATGTCACATCCCTTGTTCTAGACTGAACACACTATATGTATACTTTTACAATTGGGTTTCATTACATTAGCACCTATGCATGAAATAAGTGACACTCAATGCAAGAATAAAAATACATCATTTTGTGCATATCAGAGACAGTTCAGGTACACTACTGATGAATATCGTATTTTAAAGAAGAAATTGGGAGATTTAGATCCTTACAATGATAGATTTGATAAGATAATAAATTAAACTAAGTTGGCAGTTGCTTCTTACTATGTGGTAGTTGTAGTGTCACATGATACTCATTACCATATGTGGGGGCATAAGCTTAGTTTTACGCTATCATATTTCATTTTGCAAGGAGCAAGGTGTTATCATTCACTTAGGCCCACCTTTGTCCCTAAACTTGGGGGGCAAGGTTAGCTAGCTTTGTGTTAGTTGCATTCCTTTGTATAAGGGATCCCTTCATTATCTCCTCAAAATATTAGTGTTGTAGGTACACTAACATTTTAAGGGGAGAATTTTACCCCACATAATACAATTATTGTATAATAAATGGTCCCTTTTTATTGATGATATCATACATCTCCTAGAAAGTGTGACCTCGTTAGTAGTAATATCACATGGATGGCCTCCTCAATCTATGTTAGTGTCTCCTTTCTGGTTGTATTAGACCTGATACCCCCTAATAAGGTGAATTATCATGACATGTTATGTTCCCTTTTATGGTAGTACTATGATTAGTATTACCTAAAGTGTGATCCTTCATTCCACAATTTGTCCTCTCTTATTGGTGGTGTCATGTGTGATACTCCCTAAGTTGTGACCTCCCATGTGTTGAGTAGTGCCCCTTGATATATTGCGATCTATTTATTGACATGTACCCTTCATGGTGGTGTTATTTATAACACCCCCTAAGATGTGGCTTTGTGACATTCATCCCATGTGATATTAAACTTTGTGTACCCCTTGAGATGATTTTAATTTATCCCTTGTGGTGTTAAAATTTGTGCAACCCTGAAGTGATTTTTTCATCCCCTATGACATTAAAAATTTTGCACCCCTTGAGGTGATTTTATATCCCTTGTGATGTTAAATGATCCCCTATGATGTTCAAAATTTATGCACTAAGGCATGATTTATAAGAAAGTGCATGGATTTGGCATAACATAGCCTGTTGATTCATGAAATAGAACACCTTTTTGACATGGCCACCTAGCATACCACAAATTTCTTGCTAGTGGAGCCATGTGTTTCATGAGATACCTAGCATAACACAAATTTCTATCCTTGTGGAATCCATTATATTGCATGGACACCTAGCATAATGCAGCTTGCTAACTAGTGGATCTATGTAGCTCATGAGTGACTTGGCATAACATAGCTTGCTAGTCCTCGCGAGACAATTCTCTTCTCTAACATGCATTCGAGATATGATGTTGGGTATTTGAAAAAAATTTAATACTAAGGTCTCTTTGCCTTACTGAATTGAATCCTTTTAGTACTAACCTTGTGTTTGTTTTCTGTTTTTTGTGTCTTTTATGTGTTCTCTTGTGTTTGTTTTGTATTATCTATGTAATTTGTTGTGTCTTTTTCATGTATGCTTTGTTTTGTCATGCTGCATTACATTTCATACATGTGTGTTCCTTTTTCCTTATATTATTTTTCTATGGGATCTTGAATCTTGGGGGCTTGTGCACTTCCCCTAGATTCAGTGCCATCCTATCTCAATATTTGGATAATTTAACCCCTCTTGAGATATTCTTGCTTTAGTGTGAGTCTAAGTCTAATTTCATAATCTCACTAAAGTGGGGGCTAAATTTAGCATTGTAGATTGCCACCCTTGACAATTTCACACTAGATTTTTCTCCCCTATAAGTGCCTGGACCTAATTATGCACCTGATTTCCTAATTATGCAAATTCGATGGCCCATTTTAAACATTTACTGAAAAATCAAAAATGAAAGATCAAAGTATACATTTAACATTTTGACCCTAACACTTTGGATCTCAAAAAAGGAGGGATTTGGTGTAGGGCTCCATGTGCACTAAACCTCTTAAGTTAGCCAAAAATTTAAATATGCTTGTGTTGGTAATTTATTATTTGAAATTCAAAATTCTAATTATCAGCCATTGGGATATAATTTTTAGGAAATTATAAGAATTGCATATAAATAAAAAGTATTTTCACCATTTTAATTAATAAGAAAAGTGCAAGTGAAATTGGAGAACAATTATTATACTTCAAATCAATTGAAGAGCAATCAAGAGCATAATTTTCAAAATTATTGCAGCATTTTTTCATTCAAGCATTGTGACAAGTTTTATGTGAATTTTGTTCATGTTTTGCATGCATTTTGTTTTTGAGCACTAACACTTGTAGGTATTCAAATTAAATCAAGTTGCAATTAGTCCTTGAAGGTGATGAGCATGAATTTAGTATATCAAAGAGATCAGATTTGAGTGGTGACTTGCAAAAAAATTTCTGTTTATAACTTGTTTATTTTTTAGCCTCTATCCCTCATAAGAATACACTCTCTTTTATCATCAAATTTTCTATTGTGGAGGTAGAAATACCATGGGGTTTGACTAAGGCATTCCCCTATATGAAACAACTCTTCCCCTTTGTTTGTGTGTGCAGGTTGTAGATGTAAAGTGAATTGGAGAGAGATTGAAGGCTATTTGTTCATCAACCCTACAAGTCATCAAGTCACAAAATCTACATTTTCTGATCAACATATGAAGATTCAACAATCAAACCCAAAATACATGAGCTACAGACTAGGCACCTCAGGATCGCAAAAGTAATTTTCATAATCAAGGTTTTAGTCTAGGACACAGGGCATCTTAGACTAGCAAGATTCACCTCAAATATACAAGATAGGTACCTCTGTGTTTGCTTTCCTCATTTTTGGAATTGAAATTTAATTTTCTTCATTCAATTGGTCATAAATCATAATAAAACTCTGCAATTTCATTGTTTAGTTAGTAACATCACTACATCACATCAAAATCCAATCTTATTCCAATCCACAAACAACCCCACCAGAATTTAGATCCAATGGTAGATTGACTCACCATTCAGGTTGTTAATTAATCATCACACCCTAGGGGATTTGAATTCCCCCCAATGTTCATTGGAAAAGGATTGATTTTAGTGATCTAGACATTAGACCTAAAATCACCTTTTCCAAGATAACATATGTAAAGAATGATGTCCATAATGATGATATATGATTTCAATAAAATAAAAAAACTAAAAATTATTAAAAAATACTAATACGTGACATTTCAAATTTATGGACCACTTTCCTTAGAAACTAATCAATAAATAAAAAATATGTCCAATAATTTTATTTTTTTTGCATATTTGAAAACTAGACATCATCATCTATAATGGGTTTGGATTTTGTAAAAATATCAAAAAAAGTTAAGCATATTGCTAAAGTCAATTTTTTTTGCACTATTTTCATGACAATGTACTTGCAAGTCCAAGGCTAATGGTTTGGTTTCCAAGGCTAAGGGTTTGATTTCCAAGCCTTAAAAATAATCATATATTTTGAATTTTAAGAAATGTGTACCTTCTTTAAAATGCAAACTTATTCTAAAAAGGAGCAAGAATATGATGTATATAGAACTTGGAACTTGTTTTAACATGATACCTATTTCATTTTAGAATGGGTATGCTACCCACTTTAAAATAAGTGCTTGTTTCATATATGTGCAAATCTAGGTTTGGGATCCCAATCCTAAATGAGTAATCATTTTGTAAGTTCTTGTCAAGTTTTTTTCTAGTCTGACACTTCCATTAAAAGTAGACCCATTAGCTTGCACTTGGGCTACTCACCCATCATGAATTTCCTTCCTATCAAACTACCATAGTATTCCTAAGATAAAATGACATACATCCAAAGGCATGATATTACACCATACCTTATCATCATAAATTCCCATTCAAAAGCTCACTAGGAATTATTGATCAACCAAGACTTGGTGCTCTTTTTGTAACCACACCACCTTGTAAGGAGTAGGATTAGTTGATATTTTAAACCCCAAATTATCTACCATTTCAACTAAGACTAAATTTTTAATACTCCCACTATCTAAATTATAACCTCACAACATTTTTCACCTGCTTTACATACTGTTCTAAATAATTTTTTCCTTTGGATAGTTTATTTAGAGTCTAAGATAATTATTTGTAAAATTGGTGAAGGTCACTCAATTCAAAGGGTCAGCTAACATAATAGTCCACTTGACACTGCTTAAGACTACATTAAATCATCAACCAAGGTGCATAAGCTTATGATGGTGTAGCACTATATATGCCTTCATGGACTCAAACTACCTAAACTATCCTTTTGAATTTATTCTTGTTGTTGAAAATTCACAAAAAATGTAAAAAAGTAAAAGTATAACTAAAACTTAGTTGCTAGAGGTACCTACAATAAAAAGTTGTAACTGAATTATTGCTAATGAAATGATACTATGTTAACTAAAAACTTGATTAAGATTACTGACTCAACTAAACTGTCCTCCAAAGTACTACTAGTAGTTATTACATGCATGTTCTTAAGCATTCACTCATAATAAGCAAGAAATGAAATCTTAGTTAACTTGCACACAATTCACGAACAACAATAAACTAATATTAACTATCAACAAAAATGAATAACTAAAAGATAAAGTGAAGAACAATACCTTGAGTGGCTCACTCAAGTAACTATTCCCACTTAAATGAACTCGATCTAACTAATAGATTTCATGCATCTCATGAATAGATCTCCATTTATTGCATAAGATGAAAGATTGCAAAATAATATTACACAAGCTGGATTTTACCATTCTGTAGATTCATGTTTCAACTGGAAATAAAATATAGTATAAACTGTGAACAACCAACTAACTAAACTATCAGTTATATATAAAACTGAGGGAGTCTTTATTGAAAGAAACAACTTAAATCGAAATCATTAATTCCACTTCTAGATATCTAGAGCATGGATTCAAGATTTGGAATTATTCAACCTATAATTGAAAAGAAAGAGAACCCTATCAAACTAGAAATCTATCAAAATAGATTGTATTCAATCATATGTGCATCTATCAAAGTTAGATATTAGCAATACCTCTTCTTCAACACTTATTGATTGCTATGATAACACATGTTCCATCTTCATTAATTTCCTTTGATCAATAATCACCATGTTCAACTGTTTCTGCAGCTTCCCCTGTTTCAGTATCCAACACTCCTTTTCATCCCGCAATGACTTTGTATAATGGTTCCTCTTTTTGCTACAAAAAAGTTAGTTTCACAAAATATGTATACAAGGATAACCATCATAATTAAACATAACTTTCCATCAACATTTCCATGCACATATTCATATAAACCATTTAATGCTAATATATTAAACCATAATTCCATTACCATGTTCTTGGGTCTTAAGTATATATAATGGATACAAAAAGGAAAATACGATATGGAATATTGTTAGGAAGTGTGTTTAAAAGTATCTTAAAGTCTGATAAAACCAACAACAAAAAAAACTATTGTCTAGACCTATCATTTCGCCCCAACTTAACTTTTTTCTCGTCCCCAAGCAAAATACTGAGGGTCTTGATTATGTTGTAGAGTGAATTGCCTTAGGTGCATGACTATACTAGCACCCTAATCTTGTTGTAGATAAAAACCTTGGTATGTTGAAAGCTGCCTCATTCCGATATCTTATTCCCTTTCACATTCATCATCTTTATTTTTAATCCAATGTGGAATTGGAAAAAGTAGAATAGGTGGTTGGAATGTAAGGGGTATCCAATGAACTCCTCTGTTAATACTGATTGCCATGTATTTCTACACCCTTTAGAGAATATCAGTAAATTTGTACATAGAATGTTGTTCCTTCTACAATTTTGGGGTTAGTTCATTCCATCGATTTTGCACGTACTTATAACACTATTGTACAATTCCTACAACTAGTATTTTCATCCTCTCATTGTCTTCCTTCATGAGTTTCATTATTATCTTGCCAACTCCTTTATGCCCAAGAAGTCTCATCCACTCATCAATAATTATCTCTAAATCCTTAGCTTCCCTTCTTATTGTAAGTGTAATAGATTTCTCTTTTTCATCATACTCTCCCCTAATTTCTCCTCTAAGTTGTTCATTCCTATAGTAAGAAGTATGGGCTCTAACTTGAAGATCCCCCACAAAAAATAAAGGGTTCCATTTTGTTTCATCATAAATCACATAATTGTGCAAATAAAATTCACACAATTGATCTTGGTCCTCAAATGTGGAATTCTTAATTTTTTTAAGAAACTCATCCGGTTGACTCATGACAACTGATTGTTTACTAATCAATCTATTAAACTGAAAACACAAGTACCTCTCTTGTGGAAATAATACATAAGTCCTGGGCGGAGGCCTGCACTTAAAAATTTGTGCAACCTTATCTACAACTTCTTCCAACTAGACTACTGACTTATTCAATTCCATTTCTTTCTTTTCTAGTTCTTGTGTATATCTCTCCTTTTCCTTCTTCCATTTTTCTCTTTCTTTTTCAAACTCATTAGTTACACTCCACAATTGGTAACCTAGAGAGAAATTTGTGTGATAACCAGGAGTTTTAAGAGGAGGGGGTTTCTCACTTGGGATAGCTAGTTCCTTATCCCCTGTCTTGGTAACAACCAATTGTGCCAGCAAATTCAACTTAGCACAATGACCATACAACTATAATTTTTCCTCAATCTCCTTCATTTTGAATTCCCTTTCTTTGTCCTTCTACTCATAGTTTTTCACTAATTCCTCTAGGTGTTTGATTCAATCCAGTGCTTTTTGGAGTTCTTTCCTCAGATTCCTCTCCTCAAGATAAACTTCTTCCCTACCTTCAAACTACTCATTCCCTCCTTCAAATTCTCTGTATATGGGACTATCTGGAGCTTCTATTCTTGGTTTATTTGTAGTAAATAAATCTTCTGATTCAAAATCAATAGTCATTATCACATACCTCCTCTTTTTCATAGGTGCATTCATATCACCAAGGGCATTCCCTCCTAATTCAGAATCAATCTCCACAACTGTTACATTTTCTTGTTGTTGTTCCTACTAGTGTTGTTATTCTTGGAAATTTTCTCTATTCTCCTCTTCTTCCTCAGGTTCCCATGTACCTCCCTTTGCAACATCTTTTTGCTTGATCCTACCAAAACGTCTAGGTGTAAGTATCTCTGCTTCATCTTTCTTCATCTCCTTTTTAATACCTTTTTTCTTTTTTAGGGCATTTTCCTTTTTCTGCTTCTGAACAACCCTTTTTCCTTTTGGATCATCTTCTTCTAGTTTAGAAGGTGTGGAATTAGTGGATACACTACTTCTCCTACTTTTAGACTTTTGTGGCTTTGAAGAAGAAGGTAACTCCTCATTTTTGGACGGTCCAAACTCTAGCTCTTCAAGTTCTACATGTTCGCTTTGGCTACAAGTAGGTGAGGCCATAGGTAAATTATGAGGGTTTTCCCCTTCATCCTCATTTTGGTGTTTATCTTGAATTCCTATATTCCTAGGCATTACCAATAAACTATTGATGTCATTACACTCCTCAGCCCTAAAATACTCCCACCTTACTTGTGGGTACTAAATTCTTAGGCTTCTTTTTATCAACGGGGTAACCAAGCAATGGTGAGAGAGAAGTATCAGATTATCTTTTATGAGATTCTGAAGCCATTCTTTTCAGCAGGTGGTATAAAAAATTGGGCACATTGACTATCATGTTATGCTTAATATGACTTAGTAACTTAAAATGGACAATATATAATATATTTTGTCTCCCATCACATGCAATATATCTGACAATATAAGAAGCACACCTTGCCCATAACCAATGGAGAGACATTATTTTTGTACCTTGCAATGAGGAATCTAATAGCTCTCCTCTTGTGTAGAATTCCTCTTGAGTTGCGACTACATCAGACTGAGCTATAAATTCTACTCCCATCATTGACAATCCAGTTACTTGAGCAATGGTGGTCTCTGAAGCATCCGGAGAAATTAGTTTTACCATGGCTTCATCATACTAAAGAGTTACTGCAAATCTTCTCATCAAATCATCACTATACTCTGTCAATTTTAGGAAATAGTAGAGCCATACAACCATTGTGAATATAGGAAGGATTGCTACGTCCTCCAAAATTTGTTGATGAGCTACCAACTCTCTCCTTATGAAATCTCCTCCCATTCGAGTTCTCTTTACTACTCAATATACCAAATCAACTCAAGAGTTCAACTCAATCTCTACCTACCACCTTCAACTCCACTTATGACTTAAAAACCTTAGTTTCCAAATGTATTATTACTACCACACCAGACTATGACTGCAAATCCATCTTCAAATTTAGCTCTGACAGAAACCAAGCTAAGGTTCTTACAAATTCTATAGGGTTTCAAGTTTTAGGAAATGCAAAAATGGCAGTGGTGGAAAGAGCAATAAAAACATAACTCCACTCTTTGCATGTCATGATTACATTAATTCAATTTAGGGTGGAAAATTCAAAAAGTGTGGCAAAAAGACAGATTAAGCATACCCCCCCAACTTAATGTGTGAAGTGACCTCACTTCATGGTGATAATTTGGAGGCAGTATAAATGTGAGTTGATGTAATTTAATAATTCTATAATTCACACGCATGGAAATGAAATAAAAGATAAAATGTTTAAATAAAGCTTGCATAATCATAATAGTATACCTCAAGAACCATCGTGTGAAAATAACCATCAGTGGCGCAGGAAAAATGAAAGAATATATGCAGTTATAGATTTGATGGGATGAATATTAAATGCAAGGTAATAAGTATCTTGGATGGCGAGTGGATACAATGGGATAGATGTAAGCTGGAGATGTGACTTGTGAAAGATTGGAGATGTACACAGGCAGTAAAATAATTATGTCACAATATGTAGGATGAATAGGCGGGTATAATGGAAATAAATGCTCATAACCTTTCAATAACTATGGTGCCAAATGAATTAAATATTCCTCCTAGCCATTGAACATTGCTATGAGTGCCTAGAGTGTCAGGTCCCTATCAGAATGCGGGGAGTGTGAAGCTACAGGTCCCAATGACATGAGGTCCCATATGAATATGGTGAAGAGGTCCCGTGTGGAGATAGCCTGAGTATTATCATAACTATGCAGTGTATGCATAAATATTGTGTTGTGTGTGCATGTGTTTTAAAGCAAGGAAGATTAGGTTTGGGTGATTTTAGGGGCTAAGTTTTGCAACTCAATTGCTTGGTCACCAGGTGTGCTTGGTATGTCCTTTAGTACCGGTGTAGGACTTTGTGAATAAAATTCTATTTTAGGCTCATTGTGAGTGCCATATTGCTATATGAGTGAAAAGATGAAGTCATCATGTTGCATTGGTTTCTTATTTTTAACTTGAGTCTGTGTCCATTGACAAGATGGGAGAACCAGGTTGCATCAATGGTATGTAATTGCACTGCTCCATTTGGGTAAACCTTACTAATTTCATAAGGGCCCAACCACCTAGAATGGAATTTTCCCTTGAAATCCTTATACCTTGAGTCGTACATAAGAGCTCGATCTCCTTCATTAAATTATTTTGTCTTGATAAATTGATCATGTCATTTCATGTACTACTATTGCATGACTTCTGTATGATGGACTACTTCCATGTGGATTTCATCCACCCCATTCAAAGAGTGCAACTTTTCTTTATGTGCCTCTATTAAATACATGCCTAATTCCACTGTTGTCCTTAGAGTTTTGTATTCAAATTATATAGGCAATACTGTTGTTTTTCCATAAACTAGATCATAAGGAGTAAACCCTGTTGTTGTCTTCTATGTGGTTTTGTATTCCCAAATAGCATTTGGTAATCTAAATACCCAATCTCTCCTATGAAGCTAAACTGTTTTTGTCAATATGTTTTTAATCTCCCTATTGGTAACCTCTACTTGACCATTAGCTTGAAGATGATATGGGGTAGATTTATTGTGCCTAATATGATATTTTTCTACCAACTTTGCAATTAGATTTGATGTGAATTGTGGTCCTTGATCAGTCACTATTTCTTTTGGTACACCATATCTAGTGAAGATCTCCTCATATAATAATTTTGCACCATTTGCATCTCTGGAAAACTGCAATGCTTGTAATTCAACCCATTTGGTTAAGTAATCAGTGCATACCAATATGTAATCTTTACTATTTGAACTAGGAGAGATAGGTCCAATAAAATCTAGCCCCCATTTTTCAAAAGGAGCCAGGGCCAACTGGGGTTGTAAAGGCATTTCATCACTTCTTGTGGGTCTTCCCATCCTTTGGCAGTAGTCACAACTTCTAGTATATTTAACCGAGTCCTTATGTAAGGTTGGCCAATAATATCCTATTGTCAAAATCTTGTTCAAGCTATCCTTTTTGTTGCAAAATGTTCACCAAAAGGTTCATCATGGAATGGTTTCAATATGTCAAATATTTCATCCTCTCGAATACACCTTATAATTTTATTTGGACCAGTGTAAAACAAAATTCCAAAAATCCATGAATAAGGGAAGAATTTATGATCCAACTACCTATTTTCTCTTGGAGAAAAGTAACTTGGAATCTATCCTAACACCAAATAGTTTGTTATATCATCATACCATGGTGTGTGTACATTTAGAGCAAGTAGATGCTCATTAGGGAAAGAATCATCAATTACTCCTTCTGATGATTTGGTAGGCAATCTAGATAGGAGAACAACAACCACATTAGCCCTGCCAGGCTTGTCTACAATTGTTATGTCAAATTCCTGCAACAACAATAACCACCTTACAAGTCTTCCACCTACCACTGGTTTATTCATCAAGTACCTAATGGTTGTATGATTTGTATGTATGAACACTTGATAACTAGTTATATAATGTATGAATTGTTAATGGCATAAACAACTACAAGCATTTCTTTTTCGGTTACAGTGTAGTTCAATTCTACTCCTTGGAGTTTTTTGCTGATATAATAGTTTGCATATTCCTTATTCCCTTCTTTCTGCCCTAGGACTGCTCCTATTGCAAAATTGGATGCATCAGTGTGGAGGTGGAATGGCAATTTCCAATTTGGTCCTCTTAACACTGGTGCATGAGTTAGAGTTTCCTTTAGTTTTTCAAACTAACTTTGACATCCTTTAGTCTAATCAAATTCACAATTCTTTTTCAACAGAATAAATAGAGGTGCAAATTTTTTACTAAAATCTTGGATGAATCACCTATAGTAATATGCATGTCCAAGGAAGCTTCTTACATCTTTTTGTTTCTGTGGTACAGGAAGGTTAGATATAATCTCAATCTTCTATGGATCAACATGTATGCCTTCATTGGATATAAAGTGCCCTAACACAATGCCTTGTGTCATCATCATGAAACACTTCTCATTGTTGAGGGATAAATTGTGTTCCTTGGATCTTTTTAACACTTTCTCTAGGTTACTAAGAGCTTCCTCATAACTTTCACCATAAGTGGTAAAATCGTCTATGTATATCTCCATGCAGTTGTGTGCAAAATCAGAAAATATGCTAAGTATTTCTCTTTGAAAGGTAGTTGGAGCATTAAAATAGAATATACATAAGTTCCCCAGGGGCAGGTAAATGTGGTAGATCTCCGGGTGCAATCTTGATCTGGTTATATCCACTAAAACCATTAAGAAATGAAAAATATTTATTTCTAGCCAAATAATCAAGAACTTGGTCGATAAATGGTAGTGGAAAGTGATATTTCCTTGTGGTAGTATTTAATTCTTTGTAATCAACATAGACTCTCTATTTCCCACCTTTCTTGAGAACTATAACCAATGGTGAAACCATTCACCATCTGAAATAGGGTATATAAAACCGACATCTAAAAGCTTTTACAGTTCATATTTCACTAGATATCTCTTAGAGATGGATTCATGTGTCTCTGTGGTTGTCTTATAGGTCTATAACCTCCATTAATGTAAATCCTATGCATATAGAGATCAAGATCAATTCCCCTCATATCATGGTAATCCCATGCATATGCAGTTGAGTGTGCTCTCAATACTAATTATAGAGAATTCTATTGTTCCTTAGTCAGGGCATTATTAATATTTAGCATCCTTCCTGGCATAATTTCCAACTCCTTTGATAACTCTTAAACCGATGAGAGATCAAGGCTTGGTACTATTGGTAATAATTGTTGAGGGAGTAGTGAATGAAACAATTGTGATATTTCTTCTGTAGAATCAATAGGTACAATACTTTAAAAGGGATCTTGTAGGCATATGAGACAATCCTACTGTTGCGGGCTCCTACCATAGTCATTTTGGATGATATGAGTGATAAGATCATCTTCATATTAGTCATCCAATAAGGGGTTGTGCTCAATAGTCATCAATGTTTGAAGAGAGAAGATATCTTCCTCCTCTTCACCTAAATTGGGCCAAATGTAGTGCTCCAGATCTGCATATGGTTGGGCAGGTGGATAAAGAACAAAGTTCTTTGTGATTGTCCCATTGGATATTATCATTTTACCAGATCTACATCCTATTAATGCATCAGTTGTTTCTAACCAAGGCCTATCTAGGATGAGTGGGTAACCTGCAAGATTAACTTTGGCTTGCAATACTATGAAGTTTGTAGGGTTTTCCCATGTATCCAGTGCAATAACTAGGTATTCCATATTTCCCCTTAGGTTTAACTGTGGACCTATCAGAAAATTGCAAGACAGTTTGTGTAGGCCTGAGGTTGATCAACTGAAGCAATTACATTATTTCTTTTCTCATGACATTGATGGATTCTCCCAAGTCTATCAAAGTATTTTTAATGAGGGTCCCGTTGATCTTAATGTCCACAACTGGACTACTAGGGTTAGTATACTTAGGGACTGTAATGTTCCCCAACATGAATTATTTGTCAATCTTTCCTTTTTCTTCCTAGTTTCTTAAGACAAATATCTCTTACTATCTTAGTGTAGATGGGAATGTATTCAACAACTTGGATGAGTGGGATTTTGAGGTTAAAATATTTCAACTACCCTAAAAGGTCAGTCTCAACCTATGTGTGACGCTTTTGTAGAGCTAGGCATTCAGGAAAAGGTGGCTTGGGATTTGAGGTAGTTTGGGTTACCTAATTTTTTTTAGGATCTAAAGGTTGTTTATCAGAAGCCTCAACTACAGGTTCCTCATCCTCCATTTTTGTAATTTTGGGGGATGAAGGGCTAGGAATTTTTTTTCTAAATCTGAAGTGGACATCACTCAACTCTACCCCATAAGCGGGATAGTGCATAGCTTCGTTAGTATAAGCTTGTTGAATAAGCTTAGTATTAAGGTTATGTGCAGGTTGGGTAGGTATTTGTGATGGTTTAGGTGGCTAAGATTGAGGATTTGATGGAGGAATCAAAGATTGTTGTTGAGGTGGAGGAGGTGGTAGCATAGGCTATTGGTAATTCATATTTTTCTGCTATGACTAAACTTTCTGCCACTGAGGCTTCCATTGATTCTACTAGGTTGGCCATTGTGGATTGTAGTTGACACCCTAAAATTTATGTTGCGTCCATGGGTTTGGTTGCTAGTTCCAATTTGGTTGGGCTTGTGGCCATTGTTGAGGGTGTTGCTAGGTGTTCCACACAAAAAAAAATTGATTTCTCAAAGGGAAAGGGAGTAGAACTGAGGGGGTATGGTGGCATACCTTGTCTTTGTTGTCATGACCTCCTTTGTGATATGTAGAATTTTTTTCCATCATCTCTTTCCTTTTCCTGGAAATCTAGTTTCTCCATCTTTTCTTGCTAGATACTAGCCACTCATTTGCACTTACAATTGGCTTTCCTTTGCCTATAATTAAGACAATACTCAGTGAGCATAAATTTTGCATCCTCCTACTTCTTGATGTGGAGGGTATCCAACTGTGTTGCTAGATGGCTGATTTTATTTTGCTTTATGTTGGACAATAAGTTACTAATTTCAACTTTGGAATTCCCATTAGTGGACTTGTGATGGATGACCTCTCCCCTCTTGGCTTCATGGAAAGGGTCCTGGAATAATTTCTATAGACTTTAGAGATGTCTTCAAATGGACTTGTAGAAATGTCTCCTCCCCCAATAAAGTTGAGGGCATCCATACTCTTCATTAATCCTCCTTAAAAATACCAATTTGAGGGATTCCTCTGATAGTTTATGTTGTGGGTTCTTCTTTAAAGAAAATTGAAATCTTTCCACATAGTATTCTAGTGGCTCATTCTCTTTTCGATACATTGAGAAAATGCCATCTCTTCTTTGGTCTAATCCTCTACAATAGTCCTTGTATTTTCCAAGAACTTTGTCTTCATGGTGTCCCAATCTGGAACAACATCCTTGCCAAGCCCCATAAATCATCTAAGGGAAACATATTTAAGAGTAGCTGGGAAGATCTTGAGTCGGTGGGTATCAGTAGTATAACCATACCTTCTACACAAGACATAAAACTCAAAGAGGAATGTATATGGGTCCTCAGTTACCAAGCCATAAAATAATGGTAATTTTGATGGTAGAATATTCTTTAGCACAATAGCTCTGGCTTGGTCAATAATGGGGAACTCAAAGGTACCATGCTTTGGGTCATCTACTGCTGCATCTACCATTGTTAGGAAGGTCCCTTCAGTAGTTGTGGAAGATGATGATGATGATGAAGTTGATGGAGATGGAAGGACATTGTCTACTCTTTCAACAATCTATGTAGTATACTCATCAAAACCACTAGTATCTTCTCTATCTTGAGTGTCTGAAGGGATGAATCCTCCTTGGTTATCTCTCCACCTCCGCATACAGTAGATTTGTCTTTGTATGGTAATGGCCCTACACAATGTTAGTATTTTGGTGTTAAAAAAGGTGATTTCTAATAGTCCTAATGCTTAAAAAGGGAAACTTAGCTATGAAAATTGTAAAAAATGGTCTATGAAGGTAGAACCATCCCTAGAAATGACACCAAAAATGTAGATTCTAAGCTAATTTTTTATAAACTTGGTGAAGGTCACTCAATTTAGAGGGTTGGCTAATTAAACAATCCACTTGAAACTGCTTAAGACTACATTAAATCATCAACCAAGGTGCACAAGATTATGATGGTGCAACATTTTATATGCCTTCATGGACTCAAAATACCTAAACTATCCTTTTGAAGTTATTCTAGTTGCTGGAAATTCAAAAAAATTGTAAAATAGTAAAATTATAACTAAAACTTAGTTGCTACGAGTGCCTAAAATAAAAGTTGTAACTGAACTATTACTAATGAAATGATACTATGTTAACCAAAAGCCTGATTAAGATTACTGACTCAACTAAACTGTCATTTAGAGTACTACTAGTAGTTATTACATGCATGTTCCTAGGCATTCACTCATAATAAGAAAGAAATGAAATCTTAGTTAACTTGCACACAATTCATGAACAACAGTAACATAATATTAACTATCAACATTAATGAATAACTAAAAGATAAAGTGAATAACAATACCTTGAGTGGCATACTCAAGTAATTGTTCCCACTTAAACGAACTCAATCTAACTAATAGATTTCCTACATCTCATGAATAGATCTCCATTTATTGCATAAGATTAAAGATTACAAAATACTCTTACACAAGCTGAATTTAACCATTCTTTAGATTCATGTTTCAACTAGAAATAATAGATAGTATAAATTATGAACAACCAACTAACTAAACTACAAACTCAACCATCAGTTATATACAAAATTGAGGGAGTCTTTATTGAAAGCAACAACTTAAACCAAAATCATTAATTCCACTTCCAGATATCTAGAGTGTGGATTCAAGATTTGGAATTATTTAGCCTATAACTGAAAAAGAAAGAGAACCCTATCAAACTATAACTCTATCAAAACAAATTACATTCAATCATATGTGCATTTGTCAAAGTTCCATATTAGAAAGACCTCTTCTTCAACATTTATTAACTGTTATGATAACATGTGTTCCATCTCCATTAAATGCCTTTGACCAATAATCACCACGTTCAATTGTTTCTGCAGCTTCCCCTATTTTGGTATCCAACACTCCTTTTGGCAGTGGTTGTGTATCATGGTTCCGCTTTTTGTTGCAAACATGTTAGTTTCACAAAATACGTATACAAGGATAACCATCATAATTAAACATAACTTTCCATCAACATTTTCATGCACATATTCATATAAACCATTTAATGCTAATATATTAAACTATAATTCCATCACCATATTCTTGGGTCTTAAGTTTGTATAGTGGATACAAAAAGGATAATATGATATGGAATATTGTTAGGAAGTGTGTTTAAAAGTATCTTAATGTCTGATAAAACCAATAGAATTTTTTTTTATCTAGAACTATCAATTTCATCTTCTATTTTTGTTGGCTTCAATAATGTCCTTTTTATCACAGTGCTTTTCCTTAGTTTCATCTAGTTGACTAGCATACCCTATAGATTTATTATCCCTTTTGGCTATGTGTGTACTTGCAACCTCTATTCTCCTTGTTCCATTTGGTTTGCACTATGAGAATTAATGAAACCTATGGCCTATCTATCCACATGTTAAATAGGCACCTTGAAAACCTCTATCTTTGCCTCTTCCATATCCACATTTATCTCTCGTAGGGTATGGTATTCCTCTTGTTTCATCTCTCTCCTTTTATTTTTTGAAGGGTTTGCATACTTATCATGAAAGTATATTTTTTATTTTTATCATCTACCTCTACTAAATCCACCACTACCTTTGGTTGTTGGGTGATCCCACAATAGTGGTTTAAATTTTTTGGCCAAACTGGACACTGAAATTATTATTTTTCACTAAATCTTCACATTCGGGCACCTATAGCGGCTAAGCCATGAGGAATTTGAAGATGATGAAAAATCGAGTCTCATCACATTTTGTCTATAGATTCTAAAAATATTTTTTTCAAAATTTTTGGAATAATATTGCCCTTCTTTTTCCATCTCCTACGAAAACTGGTTTTTATTAGAAAACAACATTTTTAAAAAGTGATGCTCACCATATACAACATAAATTTTTTTGTATGAAGGATAAAATTATAATTTTTTTGAATTTAGATTTTTAACTATGACTTATAGCACTTTAATTTGATCTCATAGTTTTTTATTGAATATTTTTTCCTTAATAGAGTTCCGAAGTCAAACCAATTGCAATTCAGACATAGGCGAACTATATAAAACATAACTTTTTCTTTATGTATCAAAATTCAATTTTTTTTTAAAATGGATCAAGGACATCAATACCGAGCACAAAAATATTTTTTAAAAATTTATTTTGATAATTTTCTATTTTTCCACATGTGAAAAATAGAGAGCTTGATTTTCGGTGGAAAACCTATGTTTAATAAAACTAAAAAAACACATACATAATAAAACCAAAACATACTAAAATTATATTCATGGGATAGCTCATTTTGAGGACTACCATAATCATTTGAAATAAATTTTAAATGAATTCATTTGATCCCCCAAAAGGTAAATCAAAAGTGTTTTTTTATCAATATTTTGATAGGTGTAAAGGAGACTCATTTATAGGTATGGTTTAAAACTAGCGAGGTTCTATCCAAGGGGGTTTGATCTAAGGTGGTTTGATCAAACCCTCTTCAATTGGAATCATTAAAATTGAACTTTTAAAGGCTTAATTCATTATATTTTCTAAAAATATGTGATTTCAGCAAAAATCAGTTCCTCTCATAAATTGTAAACCAGCTTTGTGGGATCATCCTGTTCCTTGTCTTCTTTCTAGTTTCTCTTCTTCCTTTAGGGTCTACTAGTATGCCTCCTCCACAATTTTCAACCTCATCATGCTAAACTTATCTTGAATATTTAGCTTCAATCCATTAACATACCAATCCACCTTTTCATGGTCTAATTCATTATACATTTATCTTATTAAAATTTTGTAAAAGTCTTCTATATAAGCCTTCACACTTAATTCTCTTTGATGTAAATTTTATAATTTCTTAAGAAGTTCTAGTTGATAATCAAAAGGTAGAAACTTAGCCTTCATCTTGCTTACCATTTAATCCCATTGAGTGATATTATCCCTACCATTTCTCACTCTCTCAACCTGTACCTCTTTCCACCAAAGTGTTACATGACCTTTACATATTTTAGGTGACATTCACTCTTTTAGCATCCCCCACTTCATTATATTAGAATTATTTCTCCTTTTTTTTATCTAATATATTATCTCATCTAGCTCTTAACTCCTTGAGAATCTTGGTAACTCCATTATTTTTGTTTTCCTAATGTTGGAGATAACCCTTATTAGCCTTCTTTCTCCTACATCCACATCTGTATTTTCAACTTCTTGTCTCTCCATATCTACTCCTTCATCTTCACCATTGGTATCTTCATGTGCCCTACATCTTCTCATCAAAACTCATCCAATCCTTACTTACAATTCCCTTAAGGCCTTCACTACCTCATCTATCCTTCTTGCAATAGCTATAACTAAAAAATTTTCCATCATTCTCCTTGGACACTTTTTCTACCCTAAATATATTTTATTTCTTCTTAATGTAGTCTTTGTAACTGCAATATCCTTTTCTGTAGGGACACACTCATAATAATTACTTATAGGGTTCCTTTTAACCCAATCCAAATTCATTTTCTTCCTTCCCAAATCTATAGTTGTGCTCTGATACCATGTTGATGGAACCCACCTTTCTCTAGATGCCTAAGAACAAACCAAATTGAGGCCAACAAGCAGATAAGGGAGGTTGTATTGTTGAAAGAAATCCACACAACCTCTTTAGATTTCTAAAAACTCTTGTTATAGGCTAAATATCTAGTTGTAGGTAAATAGAACTATGCTATAGGTGCAACAATAAATTGCTAAAAGAATACAAACAATGTTGCAATAATATAAAACCTATTCTATGGGTTTGAAAACAAAACACCATCTTACAATATACTAAAATGTTCACAAGTTTCAAGTCCTCTGAGGTCTGTTTAGTTAGCTTTTGAAGTTTCCCTTCCATAAATAATCATAAAACCCAAAACATAGCGTAAAATCTCCCTTAACCATCTTCTGTCACTTGATATCTTGTCCCTTAGGTAATAGAGAGCTATTTGCTCCCTGTAGACTCTTCCTTGTCCTAGAGACTTGGGAGTAGCAAATACTCTCCATTACATTTTGGTAAACCCAACATGAAATTTATTTCTCCTTGTCTTTGTCTTGAAATTTTTCTTCTCTCATGGTAGGACATGTAGCTTATAGTGTGTTGTGGTGTTATTTATGAGTTTCATGACCCAATCTACTACCCTCAGATACGTAGTAAGGAGAAGCTATCAAAACATGGATATGAGTTCTAGAAGGTTTAGTCCTCCCTATTCAGGTCCAAATTTTGAGGATTACTCTACAAGAATTTTGATTGGATTCTCCTCTCCTTCTATGAAGTTTTAACCCAAACCCATCCAACCTCTCCCACAAACTCTTGCACTTCCTTAGAGGAGGAAGCGAATCTTATGGTTCCTATGGAGAAGGTTCAATCTTTGGAATTGAGGCTCGAAGAGCTTGTAGGATTCTTGGTGAGAGAAGATTCCTATGCCCAAGTCGCTCCCCTTTTTGATGGTCTAAGAAATTTATTAATTAGAGATTGAAGGGACTTAGAAGTTTTTTTTTGCCTAGCAAATATTGTGGAAACCCATGTCCCATCTTACACCTTCATCTTGGATCACACCCAAGATATTCAATCAAAGATTGTTGGTCAAGAATTGAATATCTCGATGCCTAGAGTGTCTTCTTATATGGTTCAGACAAGTCCCTCAATCAATACCACTACCACCTCATCACCTAAGGATATTCCTATGGTAGAGTGAATCATATTCGTTTGGGCTTTCAGGGTTTTACCTTTGGTGCTTGTGCTAGTTTTGGTGGTGGTGCCTCTATTGGCACTGGTGTTGGGGCTTCTCCTAGTGCTGGTGCTTTTGCAGGTGGTTCTATTTTACTTCATACATAGACCCCATCATTAATTCTCTTGTATAACATGGGAAAGATGTAGTCTTAGCTATAAAATTTGGCTAGTTCATCTTCTTAGTTGATGTTAAAAACTTTTTTCCATCACAACCCTTTATCTTTTTCTATCATAAACACTCTTATCCCTCAGGGGGTGGAAATTCCAAAGTTTGAGAAGTATGATGGTTGTGGGGACTCACAGAATCATGACTTGTCCTTTAATGCAATGTGTACAAATTTATTTCACCACGATCTACTTATAGAAAAACTATTCTTGCATTCTCTTAATGACACTACTTTGGAGTGGTATTTCTCCTTGCCTGATAATTCTATCTTTTCCTTTGATCAACTTGTAAATTAGTTCCTTCAAAAATTCCAAGCTAACATTGGGTTGAAGGTCGCATTTACCGATCTCGTCTAGTGTAAGTAGGTACCTCATGAGAAGGTGACTAATTTTATAGCTCATTATCATGCGATTTTCTCTTAGATATGCTATGCCTTGCCTGATTATGATGTGCAGAGAGTGTGCATCAAAAAATTACAGTAGGAACTATGAGATAATTTTCTTTTGATGAATTATCCCTCCTTTTCCCATCTATGTGCCGCTCTGAACAATGACAAAAAAATGGTTGCACAATATATGGATTCGTCCTCGTCCTCTCTTCGGGATGGTTGATCAACTATGTTGATCTTTGGTGAGTCTAGAAAGAAAATCTATGATGAACAAGGTATCTATTCCCACTGATAAAAATTCTACATGAAAAAATGAAATATTCACTAAATTATCTAAATCTTATAGAAATGTCCTACAAAAGCTATTAAAACATGGAATAATAACTCTCCCATAGATTATACCATTGTTTGAGTTGTATCCTCAATGATATGATACACAAAAGTTTTGTAAATATCATTAGGTCTTGGGTCATGATACCAAAAGATGTGTTCATCTTCATCATGTGATACAAGAACACATCGATAAAAGTACAATTTGACTCAATGGTAAGAAGAATAAGTCAAGCAAAGCTGTAGTGAATCCCTACAACCGACTATAGATCTCCATAGGTCCATTTTCATCTTATTTTGCAAACCTTGTCACTCCTTGTTTTGATCTAACCCCATCTAAGAATATGAATGTAGTTTCCTTTACCTGTATTCCTCCATTAGATCATGTGAATGCAACTCATGATCTTACATTCACCTCACATGGTCTACCTTTAAATGAAGAGCTCTCTCCGCTATAGATTCTCGCTCATGTCAATGATAATATTGTAACAGGTATTATGGTTGACCCCTCCAGTCGAGTGAATGTTATCAAAGAAAAGACACTTTTTATTAACAAATTACATAAGGAGAAGTATGAGGAATCATACACTATGATTCACATGCATGATGTGTTATTTATTATGCCTATTGGATCTATTTCTTTATCTGTCCTAGTAGGACCCAAAGTCTTGGAAGTCCAATTTGTATTGATTCTCTAGTTTGACTTGTTTAGAGTGAGACTAGGCATTCCATGGATAGTCTCCATGAATGCAGTCACCTCGAAAGTCTAAAAATGTTATAAATTTCCCCATGACGGTATCATGCATAACATCAAAGATACTAGATACAAATGATTGGTATTGCATGGGGATTCTCCCTTGATCACTTTTGGCCTGCCCTTGTTTGACCCTTGCCTCTTAGAGGGGATCTTTTATATAGAGCTTATTTTAGGTATAAGATTGTGGGACTGGTGCTGAGAGTGGTTTTCCTCTATCTATTTAGGCTATCTCTTTGAAGGCCTCCTTTCATGCATAACATCACGCTTCATCATTTTCCCCTACAAAGGGGAAGGATAAGCAAGCTCTTGCCCTTGGGCCTTCCCCCTCTTCTTTTGTTCCTTCTTCTTCTACACCTTCTTCTTATTCTTCCCAACATTTGGTGGCATTTTATGTTCCTTCAATTGTGCCTAGCATAGGAAAAGGAAAGGTTCTTTTGTTGTGGAAGGCGAAGCCTCAGGTTTTTTAGATTTCAATTCTACCCATGATACCTCAACCCACCCTTTAAGGAAAGGGGGAGAATTCCTATGGGGTTGTTCCTATGTCTTAGCCTCCAAGGCCTCCCCCTATTCCTCTACCTACCCCCAAGGTAGCAAAATGAAAGGGGCCTATTGTCGAGATGCCTATGTCTCTTTCTATTTTTGTGTCTTCTTATCCTGCTCCTCCTTAAGAGTCCACCCTTTATCTAACAATGACTATGAAGGTTGGTCATTTGGTAGAACTGGAGCCCCCTGCCTCTTCTTAGACTACATCCTCTAGTGCTCATAACCATTCTAACTAGATTGCATGAGAGTAGAAGCGTCGACAAAAGGCCTCAGATAAGGAGCATGCTACCTCACAGAAGACCAAAGAGGAGCCTTCTATTTCTACTTATGTTGCTTCCATTTTTATTGCTCCTATCTCCGCTTTTTTTTTTCTTAGTTCCCATCGTCGCTAGCCTTCTTCTAGATTTATTAGTGGATCCTGATGAGCCTCACCCCAAAAGGGTACAATTTTTCATTGCTCCCTCTATGGAGCTACCTCTTCCTACTTCTCTTCCTAATATTCCTCCTTTTTCACAACTCATTGACATGCCTTTCATAAAGGTGGTGTCCTCTGTGGCTTCATATCCTTCTCAAGCTTCTACTTCAACTATGATGATTCTAAATTCTTCACTAGAGCACAAGTTGGAGAATGACCTTGCTTTGAGCGATAGTAAAAAAATGTTTTTTTTTTGTTTCTTGATTCTTGTTCTATCCTGACCTATGTCATCCTTGTGATGAAGGAAACACCTGCCTACCTAGAGTTTACCATTACCCCTCTTCTCAAGGACGTAACTAAATCTTGGTTGCCTTATCCTCCTCCCATCTAGTTGCCATATGCCACTCCTAAGAAGTGCATATTCAAATCATTGGAGGAAATTATGAATCTACCTTCAATCTTTGCCAGATCGATGACTTTAGTCTTGTAGGAGTTCAACAAAGACCTTGAGGGGCCTTATTCCTTAGCTTTCTCCACAAGAATATCGGTTGGAATTGATTTAGCTATCTCCCCCTACAAACTCGTCTTCCTTCCTCATATGATGATCTAGATTGGGAGCAAGATGACTTGCTAGTGGAGTTAGACTAGAGTGACAACTTCTTCATCTTTAGATTAGTTTTGTGTTTGTTTGTGTTATCCCGTGCTTGTCTATTTATGTTTGTGCTCTCACCTAGAGGACCCTTGCTACCCTTGTAGGTGGTTGGATACAAGAGAGAAACTTTTTCATACACTTATTTTATTTGTATGATCATTCAAGATCTATATGTTGTAAATTTTGGCTTTCACATCAGGAACAATGCAAAGCATTGGGGTATTTAGGCTTCTTCCATATTTACCTAATTTTTATTTTTAAATTTCCTTCATGTGCTCTTCTTCTTGTTTTGATACATTTGGGGATGATGATAGTTCATATATATACTTGTAGAGAAGGGGGATTCATCACCCCCAAGGATCTCAAGTCATGAACAACCCTAAGGGAATGAATTTCCCTAAATTACCTCTAAATGTCTAATACATTCAAGAAGAAAGAACAGGTTGAAAAGGAAGGGAAAATAAAACTCTATTTCCCTTTAAATTATGATAGGTGTTCTCCAAAACTAGGTGAGTAGACTGCACAGGTCTGAGATTGTGAACTAGATAGTTGTTTTCCATGGGGCGAGAGCACAAGATTTAGACTTCAACATGCTACACTAGAGTCTTAAAGATGTGCTGGTGTCCTATATAGATAGGGGGTCAAGTAACAACCAGAAACTCACTAAGTTAATTGATGACCTAAATGTTATAGTTTTTCAATTTGATAGAAAAGTAAAGGAATGAAAAGTACAAAAAGACAAATACTATAAAAGCTACTCTAATAGTAAAATGACAAAGAAGGAAGAATATTTACAACTCACTCAAGGTCTAGTTTGCTAGCTAGCTCCAAGAAAATTAACACCTACATACACAGTAACATGAAAAATGTTTGGGTTGTGTTTGGAACTTGCCTTAGTCAAGTCCCCTTTTCTGTGTTCCCACCTCCATGGATAGCTAATGGACAATAATATTGTAGAAAAGTGATAAAGAAGTAGATATAAAAGAAATAATAAAGTAGAGAGCAATGAAAACCTGGATGTTAATCTACAAAAATGATAATGCAAATAAGAAAGTAATCAAATCAACATAATATCACCTTCCCTTGTACAAGCACTCAAGGTCAATAGAGGAAGAAGGAAAGTAATATCACCATGCTAACGAGGTAGAGCTTTGTGAACTTGCAATGACAATGGCATTGGAGCAAGAAGAGGCTATAGAAACGAAGTGGAAAGATGGTAGCAACAAGAGATAGTGAGAATGAGGCAAGAAGAAGCTTGAGAATGAGATCAAATTGAGAGAGAGAAAAAATAATTCACTTGAGAATGAAATAATTAAGTTCATAGAAGTTCAGAATGGGTAAAATGGAGGCAAAGAGTCCTTTCTTGTTGGTCAAGATTCAAAAAGGAACATTATATTTATAGGTGGCCAAGAATCGTAATGTTTCTACTACTTCCTAATGTAGGAATCTTGCCAGGCTGGCAATGTGAGACACATATGTTCATGCGTCTGTGCATCCCTCACAAAAACACCCTCATCAACACAAGGAGATAAGGGAAAACAAACAAAGTGGGATAAAAGTGACGAGTATTTACATTATCAAACTTGTCAGGCTAAAATGAGGATTAATTAATGGGAAATTTTCCTAGGTGCAAATTTATTTCATTACATTTTTCCCCCACTTTAGCGAGCATATGTGTCAGTGTGTATGTGAGCTAAAGTAGAAATGGGTTGGAGAGAATATAATGATAATATCAAGGAAGAAAATATTTGATCCGATGTACCTTGACATGAAAGAGGGATCTCCACCAAGATGCAAAGATGGCATGGGTCTTCAATCTTGCAAAGCTAGTTGTGATCTCACAACAGACATGTTAAGCTACATATAAAACATGTTAGGTGAAAAATATAATCATAAGACACACATCCATAAGACACAAGAAGACACAAGCCAACATGATAAGATAGCTTGATCAAACAAGACACAAGACATGATTTGATTAGATAGATAAGCCTGCGGTTGTTGTAAATTATGTTGTAGGACAGTCATAAAAAAGGCGGGTCAGTTGAGCTACCCCTAAGCTAGATTCCAAGATATAAGATGTCTAATACCAAGAAAAACGACATGAAATAGTAGATAACAGACACAAATTGTAAGAAACCAAAGAATTCTTTTAAGGATAAGGATTTCAAAAGGGGTTCTTTTAGTAGGGAACCCTTCTAGACATCAAGACACCAATGGGTCATTTTGAAGGAACACACCTTTTGAAAGACATGTCATTTCCATAAGTAATTGTGTCATCAAGGAATCCTTTCGAAAGATATTTTGTCAAGGAATTCAATGGAAATAATTCTCACTTTTCAAGGAAAGTTTTTAGACTCTTTCATTTTAGAAAAAGTACTCCTTTTTCAAAGGAAAATTTTCACTCTTTCACTAATGAGATCCTTTTCGAAAGAAAATTTCATCAAGGATTCTCTATTTGATAGAATACATCATTTTGGAAAATGAGAAATTTTCAACATGGGATTCTTCTATCAAGGAGTTCATTGTAAAGAGATTTGACACCAATGAATCCTTTTGAAAGAATTCACCATGTTGAAAATTAGAAAAGCATGGTATCCCCCTTAGGACAGTGTGTGCTATGTAGAGGAGCACATGAAACCCTAAGGAGAGAAAGGATAGGTAGAGATGTTGTGGCACACAACACATGGCGAGATGTATTTGTGGTATGTTGTTGCACACATGAGAGACAACACATGAAAACCACAAAATCATGAAGTAGACAAGAATAGACAAAGAAATCAAGAGACATGGAGATCGAAGAATTTTGGGTTAGAACTATCCATAGATACAAATAGATTGATATAATATTGTATACATATGAATGGTCATCAATCCACAAATTTCTCAGAATTTGAAGAAGAGCACATGAAGACAAAGTGAAAATAAAAATTTAAATTAGGTCAACATGGAAGAAGGCCTAATTTCTCTTAACACTTTGCATTGGGGTATGTGCAAGATCATCATGGAAAAAATAGGCCCTTAAGTGGCAATAAAAAGATAGAAAATCAGAGTTAGACAACTTGACGTAAAAAATTGAATAAGTTATCTATATTATTTCAAAAAAATGTAAAAATAGAATCTATAGAAAATTGAATGTAGTTTCTAAACTACTAGACCTTTATTTAAAAAAATAAATCTATTTGGTGAAAATTTGAAATTTCAATGTAGTAGTATTTAAATTTCAGGGTAAAAATAAGAAGTAGGTGTCTGTCTAACCACCCTAACCACAATAAAATGATAATATTTTTTTATAAACTTTTAGATATAAGTAGAGGACTCATGTCCCGATGTGATGCATATTTTTTTATAATTTTTTTCCAAGTACATAATTAATTATGAATTTTCAATTACAACTTTTAAAAAATATAAAAGCTCGTCTGTCTAACCACCTTAACTTGGTCAAAAATTCATGAAATTCAATTTTATTCTTTTAATCCTATAGTATGCAAAGCATAGAATGTGATGCATGTTTTGGATTCAAAAAATGTGATACCGTTTGAAAGTTATAGATTTTTTTCAATCAACCTATCAATCAGGACTTTATTCGTAATTCTAATAGAATATGAATAATAATTATTTATTAAATTCAAAGTAAACCATTATTTATATTGGTGGAAAACTGAGAATCTCCTCTAAAAACCCTTTTCATTTCATCAATTTTGGGTTAAAAAAAAGTCATCAGCCACATGGGCTATCAAATGGCTTATATATCACCACTTTTTGGCCCATCATGATCCTGCACATACCCATTGTTCACAATATCAAAAAGCAATATTATGACATATAGACGAATGATGACACAAATAGAAGAAATGCATGACACATTTTTTCACTTATATCCAAGTACCTACAAGGGTAGCAAGGGTCCTCTAGTAAAGGTCACAAACACAAAAAGAAAAGCATGAGGGAACACCAGCACACAAAATTCTAATTTATAGATAAAGAACTGGCACCACCCTAGTCCTCATCGACTAGCAAGTTGTCCTTCTCCCAATATAGATCATTATAAGGGGAGGGAGGATGATCCTGCAAGGGTGGGATAACTAGGGTAGTGCCCTCTGACTTGCCTACAACAAAGGCCAAGGAAAAAGGCCCCTCAAGGTCTTCTTTTCCAAGCTCTTGTGAAGTGAAAGTCATTGATTTTATGAAAATCAACGACAAAGCTCGGATATCATCCACCAAATTGAACATGCACTTTCTGGGAGTTCCTTGTTGCAACTAGGTAGGAGAATGACAAGGCACCCGAGATTCATTGCTAACCTCATCAAAAGGGGTGGTGACAAACTCCAGGGATGAAGGAGCTACCTCTATCACAAGGAAAATTCAAGCCAAGACAAAACTAGATTTCAAAGAGGGTGAACCCTTCTTTCGACCTCCACCCATGGTGAGGTTATCCTACAACTTGTGCTTTAGTGGAGGATGTGGGATTCCCACTGAGGAAGCAAAAGAGGAGGAGAAACTAGAGGCAACTACAAAAGACATCACCTTTATATGAGGCATGTTAATGGGTTGGGAGAAAGGAGGGATGTCTGGAGGTGACATCAAAAGAGAGGGCTCCATGAATGAAGCAATGAAGACTTGCACCCTTTTGGGATGAGCATCATCATAACCTATCAAAGGAGCCAAAAGAAAGATAAAAGCAATGGGAATTGAAGTGGGAACAATAGATTAAATCAAATGAACATAAGGGGATGCAGAAATAGATGCAACTAGCTCCCCCTCCATCTTCTACAAGGTGATGTACTCCATGACTAGATTCTTTCATGTATGCTTGCACTCACACACAAGCCAATCAAAACTAGAGGACACAAACTGAGAAGAGGTTGGAGGCTACTACCCAACTACATGAGTATCCTTCACAACTGTTTCTAGTGGAAGGGTGATCTCTTGAGTAGGAGGAGGAGGAGGAGACACAAGAGCCTTGGTGGAAGGCTTCGACCTGTTTTCTTCTTGAGGAGAAAGAGGAAAAACAATAGGATGCCACAAAGGCCGAAACACAGGAGCAACCCCATGGGAAGGACTCCCCTTTCCATAGGAAATGGTTCAGGGAACTATTGTCAAAATAGGAAACTAAAAATCTTGATGCTTTTCCTTCTGCCATGCGGGTACCATTGCACTTCCCATGTAAGGAATAGGACTAGGAACCAAAGATACTACCATTGGATGTGAAGTAGAAGCAAGTGGAGCAGAAGATGCAGAAAGGGAAGGCTCTAGTGTGCGAGAAAGCTTCCCCTTCCCTTTTGATGGAGTCAAAGAAACTTGTTGTTGCACTATCATAGAAGCCTTTACAAAAATAGTATAGGGAGAGATAGGATAGCTAACCTTTGGTACCAAGCCCCCAGTCTTATATTTAACATAATACTTATATAATAAATCTCCCCTTTGAGGGAGAGGTCCGATCGAGGTGGGCCATAAGTGATCCAAAGAGAAGCCCCCAAATGACACTAGTGATTTATAACCAATTTCATGCACTATGTGCATAATGCCTTTTTGGGGGAACTTTGAGCATTTATGGACTATAGAGACAACTCCATTCATAGAGGCTAGCCATGGAATGCCTAGCCTAACTCTAAATAGGTCAAACCTTGAGATCACAAAAAATGACACATCAACAACCTTGGGTCCTACTAAGACTGATATAGAAATGACACCCATAGGGGCAATAGAGAGTCCATTGTGAGTATGGAGAGTGGTCTACAACTCTTCATATCTCTCCTTATGTAAATTTTTTATAAACATAGTTTCTTTCATTATCATATTTACTTGACTCATCAGATCAACTAAGATTCCAATTACAACATTGCCATTAATCCGAGTAGGAATGTATAACGAGGAAGGCTCCTTATTTAGTGGCTCATCATGAGAGGTAAAAATGATATCAAGCATTGCACTCACATTCTCAATAGGAGAGATACACATGAATGAGGCCATGTTCACTTACTCAGATGGAACTAGCTAAAAATATGTAGAAGATTGTATGACTAAATTTGTAGTAAGAAGGGAATGGATTAATATAAATTTTCAACTCACTATTAGCCTTGGCCACATATTTATTAGAATTTTGTTTCTTCCCATCAAGATGGATAGTCATGTCGTCGATGCGGTCCTAAATATTGTGATGTAGCTGCATGCATCACTCAATGTCATGTCCATGCACTTGGTGGAATTAATAGAATTGTCACACGTCATATCACTTAGGATATAGCTCAGACAGAGGTCATACTTCTAGCAATGTCAAAACTTTATCTTTTCAAAACTTTTTCAAAACAATAGTATATGATTCAGATAGTTTTATAAAATGTCTATTGTGCCCTAGGCCTTTGTCTTTAGATGCAGAGGCCACATTTGTAATAGCCTTGTTCTTTCTATAAAATTACACTAATTGGTTATCGGGATGGCAACACGAGGATGAACCCTTGAACCAAGTGACCATCTATTGATATTCACGTAGTACTACACATAGGTGTGCAAGTGAAGGATACTTCATCAGGGAAAACTTCTCTTGCCACTTTTTCTATAAGTTATCGATGAAGACCTGTTAAACATTAGAGTCAAGTAAAGGATAAGAGATCATAGAGAATACCACTTGATAGCAAGAAATGAAGTCAATTACCTTTTAGTGGTCCCATTTCTTACATCGGATGAGATTGGAGAAGGCCATGTTCAGTTCGATGTTAGCTTAAAACTACCTCATCAATTGATTCACCAAGTGATCAAATCAAAAGATGGTTTTTTTTGGTAGACTGTAATACCACTCAAGGGCGACATCCTTAAGGGATCGTGGAAAAATATTTTCCATAAAAGCATCATAGTGGAAGAAGTCAATGTACATAGCATTATATGCTAGAACATGCATTCGAGGATCTCCACGACTACCATACTTTTAAAATTTTGGAATCTCCATCCCCTGAGGGATAGGAGTGTTCAAAATAGTGATGGAAAAAGTATTGCAACAAAAGAAAGGTTGAAACATAAGTTGAGAAGAAGAGGCAGAAAGGTTTTCCAACCAGTTTTGCATCTATCCTATATTCTATAATAAAGTGTTTAAGATAGGGTCAGAGGATGAAACAAGACCAGTGGAACCACCACCAAAAACACTAGAGCCACCAACCCCCATACTAGCAGAGACCCCACAATTGGGACTAGTATGGACTCTAGGATTACCACCAGGAGCATCAAGAGTGGAAAACTTGAAACCCAAGGTTACGTTTCTTACTTTAATGGTGAGGGTTGGATGAGGTTAGGAGGAAGTGTTAACGGAAGGGCCAATCTTGATCATTCATATCAACACCCTAGGAATCAAGAATACTAGCTGTCTCTCAGTGGTCTCAAAGCCAAGGTCTTAGGAAACACCTAGGTTAGGATTGTAGGTTGGGATGTGAGTGTCCACAATGTCTGCAAGGCCCCAGAGAAATTATAGACCTGTCTAGTCCTTGTCCAACATAGCTCTCAATCTGTTAACAACCATAGTGGCTTTAGCAGGAGTTTTTTCTTTCTCCAAATACTTCTTGAACTCCCTGCGACTTCTATCTAAGGAAAGAAGTTTCTCTATGGAGACCTTAAGAGCATCATCTTCCTCCATAGATGAAGTAGAAGGAGAAACATGAGGGGTAGGAACATTTGTAGCAACTTCTCCAAAGGGGCTAGAGAATCCAGTAGACATCCCTAAAATTACTTCCTTAAAGGTAGGATCAGTGACCATATATTCCATCCCTATATGTCAAAAAATCCTAACCACGTGCTCGAAGGTTGTAGATTGAATCATAAATCTCATAAATCTTCACAACACATAAATCTATAATGCACCCAAGACACAAGAGAAATATTTTCAACACAAAGAAATGAAAACAAGAACTTCACGCTAGGTTCACCAAAATGTAGAGAAGGGGAATTTTTCACCCCAAGGCTCTCAGATCATGGAAGATCCTAAGGGAACAAACTACCCTAAACAACCTCAAACTAGCTTATAAGTTAAAGAAAAAATGATAGGCTAAAAAGGAAGGGAAAACAAAAATCTATTTCCCTTCAGATTATGACAAGTGTTTTTTGGAATCAGGTGAGAAAATTGCACAAGTCTCAAATTGTGAACCAGACAACTTTTTGTCACGAGACGACAACGTAGGAGTCGGACTTCAGCATGCTATCCTAGAGACTTAGAGACACATTGGCATCTTGTATGGAAATAGGGTCAAGTAAAAACCAAAAATTCACAGAGTCTACTGACGACCCAAATGTTATAGTTTTACAATTTGATAGAAAAATAAAGGATTGTGGAGTACAATAACAAGAATACTATAAAAGCTACTCTAAAAATGAAATGAAAAATAAGGAAGAAGAATTCCAACTTACTCAAGGTCCAATTTTCTAGCTAGCTCCAAGAAAATTGACAACACCTATACACAATAACAAAAAATGTTGGGGATATGTTTGGAACTTTCCCTAGTCAAGTCCTCGTTTTAGTGTTCCCACCTCCACGAAAAACCAATAGACAATGATATTGTAGACAAAGTGATAAATAAGTAGATAGAAAATACAAAATAAAGTAGAGAGAAATGATAACTTGGATTCTAATCTATAAGAATGATAATGAAAATAAGCAAGTAAGAAAATAGACATAATATCACCTTACCTTCTACAAGAACTTAAGGCTAATAGAGGAAGAAGGAAAGAAATATCACCATGCCAAGGAGGTAGAGATTCATGAACCTGCAATGATAATGGCATTGGAGCATGAAGAGGCTGTAGAAACCAAGAGGAAATCTGATAACAATAAGAGATAGTGAGAATGAAGCAAGAAGAAGATTGAGAAGGAGATTGAATTGAGAGAGAGAGAAAAGAATTTGCTTGAGAATGAAATAATTAAGTTCATAGAAGTTCAAAATGGGTAAAATCGAGGCAAATAGTAGTTTCCTATTGATCAAGATTTAGCAAGGAACATTACATTCATAGGTGGACAAGAATTGTAACGTTTCTACCACTTCTTGATGCAAGAATCTTGTGAAGACGATAGCATAGATATCAGTATGGCGCGTGCATGTCCCCAAAAAAATTATGTCATTGACACAAAATGATAGGGACATGTGGACAAAGCAAGATAAAATCAGTGAGTATTTACATTATCAAACTTGTAAGGCTAAAATAAGGGTAAATTAATGGGAAATCTTCCTAGGTGAAAATTTATGCCATTACAATACTATACTATATTTATCTATCTATATCTATGAGCAGTTCCAACCCTAAATAATTAAATCCTCCTCTACTCTTGATATTTTTGTCTTTGCTTTTCTATTTTATGATGTTGTGGTTTCTATGTTTTGTCCCTTGTGTGACAACATACCATGAATACATCTAGCTATGTATCTCATGCCACAACATCCCTTGTCTTTCTCTTCTCCTTAGAATTACATGTGCTCCTCTGCATAGCACACATCATTCTAAGGGGAGGCTGTCATATATGCACTTAATTTTAAAAAGTTTCAAAAGGATTCCATTGATGTCTTATGTGTCATTGTCTAGCTTCGGTACAACTTGACTAGACATATCTTGTCTTTTCTATGACTATCATGCAACACAGTTTGCAACATCCATAGGTCTATCTACTTGACGTATGGTCTCTATCCATGCTAGCCATACCTATTAGCATTGCCTTTTATCTGATCAGATTAAGTCATGTCTTGTCTATGAAATTTTCTTTTTTTTCTTTTTTGCCTAACACGTTTGTTTGTAGCTAACATGTTTGTGGTGAGATTGTAGCCAAATTTCCAAGATCGAAGACCCGTGTTCTCTTTTTGTCTTGATTGAGCTTCTCTATGTTGCATATACTAGATCAAAGGTGTCCTTCCTCTTTGTCTTGGGTATATTCTCTTCAATATTTTCCACATTAGCTTGTACATGTCTAGATACATATGCTCACTAAAGTGGGGGAAAAATGTAATGTCGTAAAATTGCACCCTTATGCAATTTCTCATTACATGAACCTCCATTTTAGCTTAATGAGACAATAATGTGAATCCCCACCTTCTTAGCCTTCATTTTCATCCTTGACTTTGTTATTTTCTATCAGTGAGGGAATTTTGTCAGGGTTGCATTCATATTACGCAAACATCCACATGCCACAAGAATTTCCTAACAAGATTCTTGATCTTGTGGCTATTGGGACATTACACTTTTACCTACCCACAAAGTGTAATGCCTCTGCATTCATAATCACACCTAAAAGCGACCCTCTTGCATGCAATTTGAACTGATATTCTTCCCTTTCAATCTATCCTTTTCATTCTCACTTCCTAGCACTTCATTCAACTCATTTATTCTATCACTGTACGTCACATTCTGACTTCTTATCGTTTTCACTCTGGGTAAGTGCAAAAAGTTGGGGAGCCAAAAAGGGGGCTTAAGTGGCCACTTTTTTTCTTTCTAAAATCAAGATATACTAACCTTGGACATGAAAATGAAGATAGTTACACTCAAAATTTTGAGATGCAACAAAAAGAAGGATCGTAGTGCTCCAAGTCTACTTTCTAAACTATTAATTATTTTTTGAAAATGGTTGAGATTAAGGGGTTCAAAAGAGGGACCACATAAATTGGTGTTGTTTTTGTTAGAAAATAATAACATAGCAAATTTTATGGCTCCCTAGCATAGTTAACATTTTCTTAAGTATTTTTAAAATCACTTTAGTGAGAAATTAGCTAACAGTATGTAGCTTATGCTCAATTTTTTCTAATAATTTTTTAATGAGTATTTAATTTTTTAATAATTTTTAAAGTGGAAACTTCTTGAAAAACATAATTTTGGCCTTGCTACCCCTATAAATTTTTGAAAATAATTGATTTTTTTTTTAATATGCATAGAATGGATTCTAGTTTCTAAAAATGTAATTTATTTTAAATTTCGATGAACGGTTAATTTATAATGAACAAACACCAAACACTAGTTTTTTCCAAAAAATAACCACACATACAAAAGAAATTATAGATCAAAGGCTTAACATTGTCAAAATGTGAAAAAAATTACATCGTTAGATACCTAAGAGAGAGCCTAACATTACCCAAGTGTTCAATTTGTTTGACATTGAAACACATGCAAACCTGATGCTTAACACGAACGTGATTATGTGAAATATTTTAAAATTTGCAAAAAAACATCTTTGGACGTTGGGAAGACACTCCAAGCCGTTGGGTTGGTATTCCAAGGAAAGCACCAAGCCCAAGGCTTGGGTATTCCCAAAGAAATAAATAACATGAGTGCATTATAACACGCTCATATTATTTCTTAGTTTTGACATGGTTTTTGTGTTTGTTCCCAAGACATGTCTAGCAAGACATAACGTGAGCACATTATAACATGCTCAAGTTATGTCTTTCTTTGTGTTAAATGCTACTCTATTGAATGTATGTATATATATTTGTATGTTTGTATGTATGTATGCTTGTATGACATGTATGCATGTATGTATCCATGCTTGTATGTATGTACGTATGCTTGTATGTATGTATGTATGTATGTATATATTCATGTATTCCTATGTTCCTGTATGTAACAATGCATTTATGTATGTATGCCTATACGTCTGTATGTGCATGTATACTTGTATGTATCTAAGATTGTATGTACGTATGTATGCATGTATGTATGTCTATATGTATGTCTTTAGAGGGAGGGATAATTTTAAGAGAGAGAGAGAGAGAGCTAGTGAGAGAGAGACCCAAGAGAGGGAGTGGGAGAGAATGGGTTGGAGTGAGAGGGAATTAGATAGGTAGGGTGTGAGGGAGAGAGGAAGAGAGGGAGAGAGAGAGGGAGAGAGGGAGAGAGAGGGGGGAGAGAGATAGGGTGCTAGAGGGAGTGGGAGAGAGAGGGAGTGGGAGAGAGAGGGAGTGAGAGAGAGGAGAGAGAGAGAGGGTGTGGGAGGGAGTGGCCTGAGAGAGAGGGAGAGAGAGAGGGAGTGTGAGAGAGGGGGATGGAGTGAGAGGGGAGGGTGGGAGGGGAGATAGAGAGAGGGAGGATAGAGAGAGAGAGTTACCTAGCTAGGGTTCTAGAGGGAGAGACCTAAGAGAGATAGAGGGGGGTGGGAGGGAGAGACCTGAGAGATAGGGAGAGAAAGGGAGTGGGGGAGAGAGGGAGCGATGGAGAGGTAGTGGGAGGGAGAGAGAGAGAGAGATTGATTGAGTGAGAGGTATGTAGAAAGAGGGAGAGGGTAGATAGAGACAATTAGAGAGGGTAGGAGAGAGAGAGAGAGAGGGGGGGATTGATTGAGTGAGAGGTATGTAGAAAGAGGGAGAGGGTAAATAGAGAAAATTAGAGAGGGATGGAGAGAGAGGGGAGATGGATAGATAGAGAGATAGATAGGGGTAGGGTATAGAGTTGAGGAAATAGTTTTGAGGTTCGAATGTCTAGGGTAGAGGGTATAATGTATAGGGTAGAGGGTTGAGGGTTTAAGAGTTGAGGGATGAGGTATAGGGTTGAGGGTTGAGGGTATAGGATTGAGTATATAGGTTTTAGGGTATATGGTTGAGGATCCAATGTATAGGGTAGATGGTTGAGAATCCAATACATAGGGTAGATGGTTGAGAATTGAGGGTTCAAGGTTTAATGTGTATTGTAGAGGGTAGAGGGTTGAGGGTTGAGGGTTTTAGGGTTGATGGATTAAGGTTCAAGGGTTGAGGTTTGAGGGATTAGGATTTAAGGGTTGAGGGTTGAGGGATTAAGGGTTGAGGGTTTAGGATAGAGAGTTTAAGGGTTGAGAGTTTATGGTATTGGGTTGAGGGTAGAGGATTTAAGGGTTGAGGCTTTAGGGTTGAGGGTTGAGGGTTGAGTGTTTAAGGGTTTAAGGGTTGAGGGTATAAGGTTGAGGGATTAGGGTAGAGAGGGAGGGATGGATGAAGGGAGATATGGAGGGAGAAGTGAGAAGTGAGATAGAGAGAAGAGGAGGGAGGGAAAAAGATAGATGAGGGTTGATGATCCAATGTATAGGGTAGAGGGTTGAGGACCTATAGGGTTGATGGTTTAGGATATTGGGCTGAGGGTATAGGGTTGAGAGTAGAGGGTATTCAGTTGAGGGTAGAGGGTAGAAGGTTTAAGGGTTTAGGGTTGAGAGTTTAGGGTTAAGGGTAGATGGTTTAGGGTATAGGTTTGAGGGTATTTGGTTAAGGGATTAGGGCTGAGGGTCCAATGTATAGGGTAGATGGTATAGGGGTTGAGGGTTGAGAATTGATGGTTGAGGGTTTAATGTATAGGGTAGAGGGTAGAGGGTTTAAGGGTTGAGGGTTGAGGGTTGAGGGTTTAAGGTTGAGGATAGAGGGTTGAGGGTATAGGGTTGAGGGATTAGGGTTGAGGGTCCAATGTATAGGGTAGAGGGTATAGGGGTTGAGGATTTAGGGTTTAAGGGTTGATGGTAGAGGGTTTAAGGGTTGAGGGATTAGGGTAGAGAGTTTACTTGGGTTTAAGGGTTGAGGGTATAGGGTTTATTGATTAGGGTATAGGGTAGAGGGTAGAGAGTTTAAGGGCTGAGGGTTTAGGGTTGAGTGTTTAAGGGTTTAAGAGTTTAAGGGTTGAGTGTATAGGGTTGAGGGATTAGGGTAGAGAGGGATGGATGGATAGAGGGATAGATGGAGGGAGAAGTGAGATAAAGAGAAGGAGAGAAGAAGAGGGAGGGATAGATATAGATGAGGGTTGAAGATCCAATGCATAGGGTAGAGGCTTGAGAAATAAGGGTATAAGGTTGAGGACCTATAGGGTTGATGGTTTAGGGTAGAGAGAGAGAGAGATTAAGGGTAGAGGGTTTAAGAGTTTAGGGTTTAAGGGTTGAGGTTAGAGGGTTAAGGGTTAAGGGTAGAGGGGAGAGGGATATAGGGAGTGAGTGAGAGAGAGATACTTGAGAGAGGGAGAGTGGGAAGGAGGGAGAAATTTGAGAGAGAGAGACTTGCGAGAGGGAGAGGGGGTAGGATGGAGAGAGAGAGAGAGAGGGTAGAGGGTATATGGTTTAAGGGTTTAGGGTTTAAGGGTTAAGGGTAGAGGGGAGATGGATAGAGGGAGTGAGTTAGAGAGAGACCTGAGAGAGGGTGAGGGGGAAGGAGGGAGAGACTAGAGAGAGAGAGAGAGGGTAGGAGGGAGAGACTTTAGAGAGATAGGGGGAGAGAAAGAGATTGGGAGAGAGATAGATAGAGTGAGAGAGAGAGGGGGTGGGACAGAGATAGAGGGAGTGAGAGAGAGACCTAAGAGAGGGAGAGGGGGTAGGAGGGAGAGACCTGAGAGAGAGAGAGGGAGGGACTGGGAGAGATAAAGAGAGATTAGGGTTTAGGGTTTAAGGGATTAGAGTTTAAGGCATAGTGTCTAGGGTTGAGGGTTTAGGGATAAGTGAGAGACCTAGATGGCTAAGGGGGATGGATTACTAAGTATAGAGAGAGAGAGAGAGAAAATAAACTTATAAAAAATGAACTTTCTCATAATGAGAGAAAATTTTGAAGAAGTTGAGATTTAGCCATTTGTTTAGCAAAACATAACATGCTCATGTTATAATGCGATCACATTTTCTCTTGCTCTAAAATAGTAAAAACCTCAATATGCCCATGATCTCTAGGTCCACATTCTACATATTCTTCTGTGAGTTAGTGCAAGATCATGGGGGTCCAAACTAGGCCCTTAAGTGGAAATGAAAATTCAAAAAAATAGAGTTAGACAACTTGACATAAAAGTTTGAATGGGTTATTAACATAATTTGAAAAATATGTAATAATAATTTTTTTATAAAATTGAGTGTAGTTTCTAAGATACTTGTCCTCTTTCGGAAAAAAATTAATCTATTTGGTGAAATTTTGAAATTTCAATATAGTAGTACTAAATTTTCAAGAAAATAGTAATAAGTAGGTGTATGTCTAACCAACCTAAGTACAAGTAAAAAATAATATATTATTTTGAAACTTTCAATATAATTAGAGGACACATTCCCAAATGTGCCACATCTTTTTTAATAATTTTTTTGAAAGTAAATAATTAGTTATGATTTTTTTATTCAATTTTTTTAAAAATATTAAAACTTGCTTGTCTAACCACCATAACTTGGTAAAAAATTTATGATTTTTTTTAATCCTATAGTATGTGAATAATAGAATGTGTTGCATCTTTCATATTCAAAAAATGTGAAATCGTTTAAGAATTATGATTTTTTATCAACCAGCCTATCAATAAGGATTTTAGTCAAAATGCATGTAGAAAACGAATAATAACTATCTATTTAATTCCAAATAAGCCATATCTTATATTTGTGGAAAGATAAATATTTGATCAATAAACCCTTTTTGTTTCATCAAATTTAGATAAAAAATGTCGTTAGCCACTTTTGGGTCATATTGCCACTTTTTGGACCCCCATGATTTCGCACTCACCTTGGTTATGAGTGTGTTCCAACAAAAAGAAGCTTTTTGATGCTTTTGTGTAGTGTGCATGCAAGTTTTTCACATTCTACCACCTTTTTTGTGATCTTTCCACCCACTTTGCATGAAATAAAAGAGTTTTCAAGTCGAAAGGCATATAATATCAATTAAAGTCCCATTTCCATTCAAGAGTTATATACAATTGAAAAGGAAAAAAGATTTTGAAAAACTCAAATTGTTGAGGATTTTGATGCAAGAAGAAGCAAAGGCTACATAATTGGGTAGAACTCCTCCATTCAAATATCTATTTTTAGGTGTGTGAAGTCTTTACACATTTTCCTTATATTTTCTTTCATTCTATTTTGGCTTGCTTTGATTTTGTTATTTTGCATTTTCCATGTTCATCATTGTTTGTTTGTGATTATAACGTTATCTTGTCAATGCACATTTTAAATTACACAATTCTTTACACTTGCCAATTACATTTTTAAACCACATCTCTTTGAGTCATTTTGTAAAGCAATTGACCTACCTTGTGTATACTTCCACATTTTATATACACATATATATGAGAGAAGTTATAAGTATGTAAAATAATACATCATTTCTCAATCCTTTTCTATGGATGTGCATACCCCTTTCCAAAGCTTTCATTTTGGTATAGGCATGGGGGATGTTTGAAAATGTAGTGGAATTTGGTTTTACACCTAGAAATTGCATATGCTTGAAATTTTCTAAAGCCTTTTCAAAAAATCATCATTTGACCACATTTCTATGAGGTATTTTGAAAAGCCAATGTGCTCACTAGCATGTTAATGCGGTAGGGTTGACAAGGTAGGGGGCTATTTGAAAAAATGCCTCATAGAAATGGGGGTACATCACCATGAGACCACATTTATATGAGGAATTTTTTCATACAACCCCCTACCTTGTCAACCTTACTGTATTGACAAGCTAGTGAGCTCACTAGCTTGTCAAAGGTACCACATTTTGCATACATGTCTACCAAAATATTAATGTCAAACAATTCACATGCCTTGTACATGCTTCCATTTTGAGCCTATCTTGCAATCATGGCATACCACATGACCGCATTTTTTTTAAGGCTGTTGTTTTTTAATTTTCCAGCTAAACCTTGAAATCCTCTAAAGGGTAGCCAACCCTTATTCTCAAGAAATGTCAAAGTTAGTGGCCAACTAACGAGTAAGGATTCTCAAGCCCTCACTCTTACTCTTCAAGCTTTGTGAAACCTAGGAGGGTACTCCCTATTACACTTAAGGGATATTTAGTCCTTAAAAGTAATTATATACACAAATGAAATTACACAACTAAGCATCCTTAACCAAAGATTTGGCTAGTCTTTGAAAAAATTACTACTTAGTGCTAGGAATTGAGAGGAAGTTCAAAGTTACACACCATAATTGAAAGTCTTTTAAATGATTTATTGTTCTCATTCCAAATCTCCCATCAGGTTCATTGTGCTAATGAATGGACCAATGCTTTATCTATTGGGAATTTAGAAATTATGTAATAACCAATAATACATAAGACATGTATTCAAAGATTATTAGGCTATTGTCACACCACATTTTAGTGTGCAACTCATTGTTTTCAACACTTAACTTCTTACCAAATCTTATACTCCTCCATACAGATTTATGAACTTACCTTAGCATTTAATCAACTCATTGAATTGAAGCCAAAACAAATCCATACCATCAACCAAAACAATTGAAGATGAACTAGAAGATCATTAACCCTTTCATTCATAACTTGCTGGAGAAATTATATAAGAGAGTATATGTATAAGAACTTAATATTTTTCTTCATTTCTATGGCTTGCATAAAACTATTTTAAGATTACTACATACTTTACTTACACCCTAGACATCCTACTATTCTATATATCAGCATTTATACTGTATACTTCTTCCTAAACCTAACTCTTCACCTAGACCATTATAAGACTCAAAAATTGACCTCTGTTATCAACCTTGAAATCCCTTTTATAGAATGAGGGAGAAACAAGAACTAGGATGAATTACAGTCACATGTAACTTCATTTCATTTTCAATTTCGCCCTACTTCAAAATATTCCCTAGGAAGTTATAAGTAATCATTTGCAACACAGGGGAGAGAAAAATATCAAAACCGTTCACCAGAGAGCTCCCACCAACCTTCAAAAATGTGCCACATCACAAAATCAAAATTTACATGTTCATGTCGACCCATAAAAGTTACCATCAACACAAAAGTAGGAAACAACAAGAACCCATATCCAAATACACGAGCCCAAAGGAAACATGTTAGCACAAAGGACAAAAACCTGAGCATCAGCTCAAAAAGGGAGTGGGGTGCTATTCTACCTAGTCGGCGACATAATAAGAACGTTCGTTCAGTGTCCTTATTGCAAGTGGAGTAGCCTTCACCACATCATCCTCAAAATTAGTCAAATTACTCATGACCATGAGATACTGGCAATATCTAGATTCAGTTTCATCTCCACTATCAAATGGATCATCTGAGACTTCAATGGGAGACTGATGACATCCCATAAAATCTCAGTGATACTTGTTCTTTCTTGCAGATTCCCTCTCAAGCCTATCAAAATTCTTTTCCTTTCCCTTGACCAACTCCTCCAAGACAATTTGGCTCCTTAGATGATATGCATGCTTGAGAACACCTCGTGCATATTTCCTTTCAGATCTTGCCTTCTTCTTTGGAGTTATAGGGACCTCGAGAACATCTTGCTTCTCCTTGGGCACAACACTCTACAACTCAAGGAGTCTCCTGGACCTATGAGCTGGGCTGACAGATATGCTCACCTTACCCATTCTTCATGGAGAAACTCACCAAATTTCTCTAGGATAGTGACACCACCTTCCATGTAAAATAACTAGCTCAAATTGCAATTACTTAGAACACTTTGTACGCTTCTTCCCAGACTCTCAATTATCACATATAATAAATGGTGAGAATAACAAGCAGGAAATCACCAATAAATAGACTAGTTGCAAGATGTATTCATTAATGTTCCAAGGGAGTTCGCACAAGAGAGCCAACAACTATCTACTTGGATTTTGAATCTCAGTCGTTGATCACATACTACGATAAATCAATGGGTAATCAACCAGAATGGTTAATTATGACAAATTTAATTTGTATGCACTAGATACCTTTTCCCAATTAGAGAACTCAAGTGGATAGACACCCACTCCATCTACATAATTAATCACATACTTAGCACTTGATAAAACATGTCGTGTCACATTTACCCACTCGCACGTGGGAATTAATTTACTCATAATTTACCACCACAAGATAGTGGGGAGCGATCATGATTGATCCTCAAAATATCAACTTGTACTCTTTCTTGCTTAAAATTCTTCATCCCACGTGTACTAGTGTTTGATAGAATTAATGGTCGCAACAACAAGCATCTCCCAAATCTTGAATGCGTGCCAAAGACTTAGTTCTAATTTGGTGACATTCTAAATCTTAATGCAATCTCAGCCAAGTCTTAGTAGTACTTCATCTCTGCTAAATTTTATCAGACCCTTTAAAGTAGTTCATGTGGTAGTTGCCCGCTTGCCCGCTGAGAAATGAGAGACACAAATGTACCCTCATGGGATGGTGGGGATTGGTCAGGATAGTCCATGTCACCCACCATCAACCATCGATCTAAATCCTTATTGGAGCACATGTCATTAAAACCCAACGGGTCCCTCCATGGAGCACAAATCTCATCATGCCTGCCAGCCCGTGTCCCATTATAAGCATTAAAATAAAATCCAATGAGGTTCCAATGAGATATATGGTGGAGATTGGACCACGCTACCCCACCAACACCATAGATTTTCCTTTGGTATTGTTCATTGATCACAAAAGATTTGTGGCCCACTATAGAAAGGCTGCACATGTCCAGTGCCCGCTAGCCCATGTGAGTTCTTTACTTTAATAAACATAATGGATGAGTGCATGGGGAATGAACCAAATGAAGACATGTGTAGCGATACCTTCCATCGATTCCTTTCAAATTGTTTCTTATTAATCGCTTAGAAACACTAGGTCCACCACCTATCATGACACATGGCAACAGTGCGCCATTCCATTCATTTATTTTACTAAAAAATAAACTAGAATGGGTGCGTGGGGATCGGGCGTGATGCTGCCATGAGTTTCATGAATCATCATTGATTCCCTCTTGTTACCACCCGCAATCTTCAATAAAGGCATCAGGCCCACCTAAGCACAAGACACGTGGCTTAAGCCCACCAGCCCATGTGAATAAAATAACAAGCAATAAATTGGAACGAGCGCATGGGGAACGATTGTGATCAACTTGTGATGATCGAACAACCATCATGGATTTTCATTTTTGTACATACCAAAATTGTTAGTTCTTAAAATAGGGCCACAACTAGGTCTACGAGCCTTAACCCTCAAGGAGGAAGACTTAAAACCTAAGTCTTTAAACATGAATATTTTTGCCCAACTTTGGTAAAAAATAAATCAATGAAAGGCACAAGGTGACCAATGGGACTAGGCTAAGGGGTTGGTAAAGATAATGACATGGATGACTTAAGTTGTAATTGAGATGACTAGAAACCAAGTATACAGGTCAATGAAGGATTATAATGTTCAACATTTATGACCATACAAATTTTGAAAAGAGGGTTTTTAAACTAAAACCCTAAGCCCCACCCAGAAGCACAAAAGCACGGAGCCATGAAAAAGAAAGACATATGATGAACTCACCAATATTTGACCAAAATTTAGGAGTTCTACCAGTGGCTCATGCTCAGGGATGCATAACCCTAGTGGGTATGGCTAGAAACTAGATCTCAAGGTGAAGTAGACCAAAACAGAAAGACAAAAACCCAAGAGCCTATCTGGACAAGGAAAATAGACACAACAAAAAGAAAACACACCAAACCTATATACACTAATTATAGGCCTATACAGTGCACATCTCATGGAGTCTAAGAAACCTTCTTTTTTAATTTTATAGGCTTCACTCCTCAAATTGGTGGCCCCGGGCCCCCAAGACTTAAGGCCAACTCTTACCTTTGTTAAAGATTTAATCCTCTACTATTTGTAATGGATCAACAGTTTTACTAAGCATTTCCCAAGAATCAACTCCATTTTGATTAACACAATAAATCATGTCTGATTGAATTGGAAAAGTGAAACATTCATAATCAACTTGATTAATAACATCACAGACATCGATCTTATGCTCAGTTTGCATCTCAAATTGAAACCCTTCATAAACACTTTGTTGTGTACCATGTAAACAACCCATAAATGCATCAAAAAGGAAAAAAAGCATACTCGGGAACATCCCTGAACTGTAATGCAATGCATTAGAACATTCATTGGTATCATGGGAGTAGGGGTCATATAGATCATCGACATCCATAACTGGGTAAATACTTTCATCTCAGGTTCAGTAACATACTCTGACTGATTCTCAAAATAATCATTCAACTCAAAGAAAAATACCTTAGGAATAGGCCCAAACAAATCAACATTCATGGGATCATCAAAGAGACATTCATGCATAAAGGTAAATCCATGTGCAATATTAGGTAGACCAACAAATTCTTCAACATTATAAACTAGCAATGATGCTGATTCAAGTTCCATACACTTGTTATGATGTACATTCTAATCATTTAAAAACCTTCTTTCATCCATGAGTACATCATCACCCTTTTCATTTATAGCATACATTTCTAGTTCTACTTCACACAAAAAATCATGATCAATAGGGAGATAAGCACATTCGTCTGCCCCTTCATCATTTCTAGCTCTATGCTCATGATCAACCTACTCAACACATATATTGTTACCTTCAAATAGTTCATTATTCACATAATTAGCATGCTCCATTGGTGGCATGTCCTCATTACATTACATGTTTGCACCCCATATCATCTATTCATTCACTTGTGCATAAGTGACCTTATCAATATTCATATCACTACAACTTTTATGTGAATAAAGTACCTCCTAATCATCTTCACACAGGTAGTTGCAATCCATAGAGGGAGAAGCAGAAACTTCAATCTCATGCTGATCCTCAAATTTACTGACCACCTTTGTGTTAGATGTAAGATAACCAGAAGCAATACCTTTGAGGAGCTCATCAATGTGCTGCCTTATTTTCTCATTGTCATACTCCAACACCGTATTGGATGCATCATCAAAGTCATCAACAAAGACTGGATTATTTCTGCACCAATATTGATCACCATCTCTTATTTGTAGTGAAGATGAAAGCTAATCAAATAAAGGGTTATTCCATACATTCATTTTTGTCATAAAAGATTCTCCTCCCTCAACATGATGGTCCAAATTTTCCATATCATCATTGTATTCAAAATAATTACAATCACTAGAAGAACATAGAGATATATTTTCAACTTCATTCATGTCATCAATGATCAACATGTTTGATCCACATTCTGAAAACTCTACATAGAAGGAGGATTGTTCCTTATCAAGAAGATATACATCTCCATTATAATCTTCACACATTATATTTGAAGCAGAAGATTGCACCTCCATTTCATCTGGGCAAAAAGAGACACCAGAGGAGTGACCACATCCATTGTCATCATGGTTACTACAACAGGGAGATTGGTGCAGGGGCACCCATGTCCTGAAAAGTTGTCAATTTTGTTAAGTGTTGGGATTTTAGTGTTGCTAAGTAGTTTTTTATGTAATAAGGTCCATTTAGACCATAGTTAGTTTTTTTTTATCATGTGGGGTCAATTTTGTGAGAAGTTGTCAAAATTTGAAAATGTTGTAAAAAATTGCATGAACAACTTTGTATTTTTGGTGTATATGGGAAGTTGAAGAGTAAGATGTTTAAAAGACAGTTTGGAACCATTGGTTATGGTTGTAAAAGGTTAAATATGCCTTTTTTTGTTCGAATCAAGTTGTTGGTGAAGTTTTAGAGAGATATCAATAAAGCATACTCTATTTTTATGCAATTTTTAGTGTTTTATTGTTGCTATAGGGGTTTGTACGATTTTGTATGACTGTAATTGGTAGACTGAGTTAACTTTATTTTGTAATTGATTTCATCCATTTTGGTTGAGTTAGGAGTGAGTTAGGGTCATTTTATTGCAAACAGCCAGGAAACCCTAGCTCTTGAGGGTTTGATTGAAAAATGGAGTTTTGATCCACTCCATTGGTGGAAAATTCTGAAAGTTGGTGGATGGAGGTAATTAAGGTTATTTTAATGTTTGTAGTGTTTGTAGGATTAGGGGATGGATTTTGGGGCAATTTGGATGCTGCCCTAGCCTAATATCTCTATGTATTAGGCTTAGGAAGATAGGTAGAATTAGGGTTTTGTACAAAAAATGTTTAGAGATCATTCCACTTGATGGGAATTGCATACTTAGACCCCATATGAAATTTTAAAGGCTATGTAGTGATGTTTAATAGTTTGGAGATTGAAATCCTCATTGTTGCTTTGTGAAACTAGTCTAATTAGGCCTAATTGTAGTTAGTAGTCAAGATTAGAGGGTGTTGTTACAAAACAAGAATATTCACAATTTTGATATGTTACAAAAGGGCATCTACAAAGGTGTTCAGAATTTGGGTTTTGGGTCTTCTCTGAAAATTATGAGAAAAAATCATTGTTTGGAGTACTACAAGGATGAATGAAGGTCTTATAAGAAAACCGCCAAGTTAGGGTTTCAAAATTGAAAATTTTGTTGGATTGAGTTTATTTTGACACCTCCACCCTTCTCTATAGCAAATTGGTATCAGATCATAGGTTTTGGGCAATAAGTGGAAGAGGTTGAAGTTCAAAAGAAGCAAAGATGCCTCCTAAAAGTAATGTAGTGGCCAGAGAAGTGAGAGAGTTGAAAGAAAAGCATGCCAAGGAGTTTAGACAAGTAAAGGAGTCTAAGGAAGCTGTCCTAGCAAGACTTGTAACACTTGAATCAAACCGAAGGAGAGGTATGCTCATTGGAGACCAAAATGACAAAGAGGAAGAGGAAGAGGGTGAGAATGAAAACCCTCAAAGAGGGGTCCAATATGAGGAAGAGTTGGACCCTAATGGATTGAGAATGGTTAAGATGCTGAAGGCTTTCAAAGGAGACACACCTAAGGTGAATATGGAGTTACCCATATATGGTGGGAAGATGGATAGTGAAGAGGTGCTAGGTTGGATTGATGCACTTGACAACTATTTTGAGTATGAGGAGGTAGTAGATAAACAAAAGGTGAAATTTTCCAAAACAAAGTTGAAAGACTCTACCTTAACTTGGTCGAACTATATGCAGGAAGAGAGGGTGAAGAAGAGCAAGTCAAAAATCCGTTCATGGGACAAACTGATGTCCAAAATCAAAAGCCAATTTCTACCCAGTGACTATGCAATTCAAACATTTAGAAGGTTACAAAACCTCAAACAAAAGGAGATGGATGTCATGGCTTATATAGAGGAGTTTCATAAGTTAAGCATTAGAGCAAGTCATAATGAGGATGAGGTGGGAAAAGTAGAAAGGTACATAAATAAGTTAAGGTTAAACATACAAGATGGGATAAGTCTGACCACTCCTAGAATGGTGGAAGAATGCTTTCAAATGGTAGTCAAGGCAAAAGAAAGGTTGAAGAGAAGGTAGGAGAAACAAAGTAGAGGTAGAGGAAGAAGCTTCAAGGGTAGAGGAACCTTTGGAGGAAGAGGACGATCTCAAAAACCACAAGGAGAGAGAAGTAGTCATCATGAACAGAGCTCAAAATGAAGAGGTAATTTCAGAGGTAGGAGATCAAATAGTAGAGGCAAATTTGGTGGACAAGGAGGAGGATCAAATACATTCTCAAAAATATGCTATCAATGCAATCACTTTGTCCATCAAGCATGGAAATGTCCGGATAAGCAACCTTCTATTTCACATGGTGTAGAAAGGAGAACTCAATTGGTGCAAGAGGAAGATGATGAGAGTGTCAACTCTCCATCCTAGAATGGTTCTCCAGAAATTGGATAATCTTTGATGGTGAGGAGGAGACTAATGAAAGTTCCTATGGGAAAAGAGCCTCCACAAAGAAATTTTTTGTTTAGAACCACCTACAAATCTCAAGGTAACGTGTGTAAAGTTGTTGTTGATTTCGGTTCCACAGATAATCCAGTTTCTTTAGAGATGGTTGAAAAGTTGAAAATGAAATGAATCCCACACCCCAATCCTTACAAGGTCTCCTAGTTAAACAAGGGACAATAGGTCCTAGTTAATGAGAAAACATGGGTAGACTTTAAGATAGGAGGGTAGAAAGATAAAATCTTGTGTGACATCATTTGAATGGATGTTTTCCATTTTCTATTAGGAAGACCCTGGCTATATGATAGAAAAGATAATCATGACGGAAAGAAGAATACCTATGTGATAGAAAAGGATGGGATTTAATTTACATTCACACCATTGCAAGATGAAGGCCCAGACAAACAAGTAGGGTCTTATATAATGCTAGTAGGAGAAAAGGAGTTTTGAAAACCATGGAAGAAGAGGGTGGGAAAGGTTATGCCATTATAATCAAACTAAAATCTATCATGAAAAGAAGAAAGGTTGATGATGTGCCTAAAGAGGTCCAAGACTTGTTGAACAAATACAAAGACATTATGGTAGATGAACTTCTTGATTCTTTACCACCAATAAGATATGTGAGCCACCATATAAACTTCATACTAGGGGAAAACCTACCCAACAAAGCTGCATATAAAATGAATCTAAAACATAATGAAGAAATTAGAAGGTAGATTCAAGAACTACTTGACAAAGGCCTAATAAGGGGGAGTCTTAGCCCATGTGTTGTTCCCACCATTTTGACACCAAGAAAAGGAGATTGGAGAATGTGCATCAACTCAAGGGAAATTAACAAGATTACCATAAGGTATAGGTTCCCCATAGCAACAATGGAAGACTTGATGGACTTTTTAGGAGGGGCTTGTTATTTCTCTAAGATTGACCTCAGAAGTGGCAACCACCAAATTAGAATTAGAGAGAGGGATGAGTGGAAAACTGACTTCAAAAAAATGACGGGTTATATGAATGGCTTGTCATGCCATTTGGGCTTTCAAATGCACCAAGAACCTTTATGAGATTAATGAATTAAGTTCTAAACCCTTCATAAGTAAGTTTCTATTTGTCTACTTGTATGATATTCTTATTTTTAGTAAGACTAAAGAGGAACACTTGCAGCATCTAGACTTGGTTTTGAAAAATTTGAAATGAAGAAAAGCTAATGATAAATTTGAAGAAGTGTGAATTCATGAAGGAAGAACTGGGATATCTTGGCTTTGTGATATTTAAAGGCTCTTTGAAGATGTATCCCAACAAGGTGGAATAAATTCTCTGTTGGCCTACTCCTACATCAGTAAGTTAGGTAAGAAGTTTCTATAGCCTAGCTAGCTTTTACAAAAAAATTGTTAGGAATTTCAGTCACATATGTGCTCCAATCATTGACATAATGAAAGGGGATAAAAGGAAATTTTTTATATGGTCTAATGAGGTAGAAAAGATTTTTCAATATCTGAAACAAAGGGTAGCACAACAACCTATCCTAGCATTTCCAGACTTTAACAAAGTTTTCACAATTGAATGTGATGCAAGTGGGTATGCAATTGGGGTAGTCTTGAGCCAAGAGGGTAGGCCTATTGCTTTATTCAATGAGAAGCTCAATGAGGCAAAGAAAAATTATTCCTCTTATGACTTGGAGTTATATTCTATGGTGCAATCATTGAAGAAGTGGAGACACTATCTCCTTCCAAAAGAATTTATTGTTTTTACTGATAATCATGCTTTACAGTTCTTAAACAACCAAGACAAACTCGGCCTTAGACATGTGAAGTATGTGGAGTACCTACAAATCTTTACCTTTACCATCAAACACAAAAAAGGGAAGTTAAACAAGGTGGCATATGCTTTGAGTAGGACATTGTTTGTTTAAGAGGTTTAGTTTCAGAGTGTTGGAATTGATGGTTTGAAAGGTATGCATGCTAAGGATGATGATTTCAAAAAAATATATGCTGCTTCTAGTCAATTTAGAAAGGGTCTCAGTTATGTATTCCTAAATGTTCCATGAGGATTAATCTAATTAAGGAAAAGCATTGTGGCAGCTCAAGCAGTCACTTTGGTGTTGAAAAAACCTTGGAACAGGTAAGAAGGCATTATTACTGGCCCAAGATGCAAAGTGATATGAGACAATTTGTTGAAAAGTGTGTTGTTCGTCAAAAGACCAAGAGTTGTAGTACAAATACAGGTCTTTATCAACCATTGCCAATCCCAAATAGGCCATGCAAATCCATCAACATGTATTTGTTTTTGGGGTTTCCCAAAACTCAAAGAGGATTTGATAGTGTGTTTGTTGTTGTAGACTGGTTTAGTAAAATGACACATTTCATAGCATGTAAAAGTATAAATGATGCCTCATACATTGCAGGTTTCTTTTCAAGGAGGTAGTTAGGATTCATGGATTTCCATTAACCATTGTTTTTGACAAAGATAATAAGTTTGTGGGTCACTTTTGGAGAACCCTTTTGAAGAAGTTGGGTACAAACTTGACCTTTAGCTCTGCCTATCATCCCCAAAGATATGGGAAGACCGAAGTTGTCAATAGAAGCCTTGGAAATATCCTGAGATGCTTGAAAAAAGAACATTAAACCCAATGGGATCTGATCCTACTCCAAGCCGAGTTTGCATATAATGACTCTGTGAACGAAAGTGTTGGAAAAATCCTTTTTGAGATTGTATATGGATTTCAGCCTAAGAGAGTGTTTGAACTCAAAGATTTAAGTGGAATGGACAGAAGGAGTGCTAAAGGAGAAGAGTGTGCAGTGGCTATGAAAGACATACATCAACAAGTTAAAGAGAACCTCCAAAAGAGTGTGGAAAAATACAAACAACATGCTAACTTGAAAACAAGAGAGGTTCATTACAAAGTGGGGGACTTGGTCTTAGCTCATTTGAGGAAAGAAAGGATACCTAAAGGAAAGTATTCAAAGCTATAGATGAAGAAGATAGGGCCATGTAGGGTGATCTCCACAAATTTGGAGCAAATGCCTATGAGATAGAACTCCCTCCTAGAGTTTCTATCTCCCCAATTTTTAATGTTTCTGACTTATATCATTTTAAATGAGTTGTGATTGTAGGTACATATGCTAGTACATTAGAGGTTCTAGATGAATATTGGGTTAAATATTTTCCACCAAGTCAACCATTGAAGCTAGAATGCATTTTGGATTCCAAAGAAGCCAAAAGAACAAGGCACAAGGTGTACAATGAGTACCTATTGAAGTGGAAAGGCCTTCCAATGTATGATGCCACCTAGATGAAAAAGGAAGACATCAAGAAGCATGGTACCAGAGTTCAAGATCTGATCTCAAGTGGAACTTGAGATTTTTTTTGTCCGGGAGTATGGTGCAAGGGCACCCATGTCTTGAAAAGTTGTCAATTTTGTTAAGTGTTGGGTTTTTTGTGTTTCTAGGTCATTTTTTATGTAATAAGGTCTATTTAGACCATAGTTTATTTTTTGATCATGTGTGGTCGGTTTTGTGAGAAGTTGTCAAAATTTGCAAATGTTGCAAAAAGTTGCATGAGCAACTTTGTATTTTTGGTGTATATGGGAAGTTGAAGATTCATATGTTTAAAAGATAGTTTGGAACCATTGGTTATGGTTGGAAAAGGTTAAATATTCCTTTTTTTGTTTGAATGAAGTTTTTCGTGAAGTTTTGGAGAGATATCAATAAAGCATACCCTATTTTTCTATAATTTTTAGTATTTTTTTGCTGCTATAGTGGTTTGTATGATTTTGTACAACCTAAAATTGTTCCAAATTGAGTTGGAAATGATGGTGTATTGAGTTAAATTTATTTTTCAATTTATTTCATCCATTTTGGTTGAGATAGGAGTGAGTTAGGGTCTTTTTATTGCAAACAACAAAGAAACCCTAGCTCTTGAGGATTTGATTGAAAAAATGGAGTTTTGATCCATTCCACCAGTGGAAAACTCTAAAATTTAGTGGAATGGAGGTGATTAAGGTGATTTTAATGTTTGTATTGTTTTCAAGAGCATGGATTGGAGTTTGGAGCAAGTTGGATGCTGCCCTAGCCTAATATCTCCATGTATTAGGCTTAGGAAGATAGGTAGAAGTAGGGTTGTGCAAGAATTGTTTGGAGATCATTCCACTTTATGGGAATTGCATACTTAGACCCCATATGACATGTTAAAGGCTATGGAGTTATGTTTCATAGTTTTGATATTTAAATCCTTGTTGTTGCTTTGTGAAACTAGCCTAATTAGGCCTAATTGTAGCGTATTAGTCGAAATTAGAGGGTGTTGTCACAAAACAAGCATATTCAAAATTTTGATATGTTACAAAAGGGAATAAAGGGTATCTACAAAGATGTTCACAATTTGGGTTTTGGGTCTTCTCTGAAAATTATGAGAAAATCACTATTTGGAGTACTACAAGGAGGAATGAAGGTCTTGTAAGAAAACCACCAAGTTAGGGTTTCAAAATTGAAAAGTTTGTTGAATTGAGTTTGACTTGACACCTATAGCTCCTACTCTACATGAAATTGGTATCAGAGTATAGGTTTTGGTCAATAAGTGGAAGAGGTTGAAGTTCAAAAGAAGCAAAGATGCCTCCTAAAAGTAATGCAGTGGCCAAAGAAGTGAGAAACTTGAAAGAAAACCATGCCAAGGAGTTGAGACAGCTAAAGGAGTATCAATAAGCTGTCCTAGCCATACTTGCAACACTTGAATCAAACCGAAGGAGAGGTATGGTCACCAAAGAACAAAGGGACAAAGAGGAAGAGGAAGAGGGTGAGAATGAAAACCCTCAAAGAGGGGTCCAAGATGAGGAAGAGTTGGACCCTAATAAATTGAGAATGGTTAATATGTTGAAGGCTATCAAAGGAGACACTCCTAAGGTGAATATGGAGTTACCCATGTATGGTGGGAAGATGGATAGAGAAGAGGTGCTAGGTTGGATTGATGCACTTGACAACTATTTTGAGTATGAGGAGGTAGCAAATAAACAAAAGTTAAAATTTTCCAAAAAAACGTTTAAAGGCCCTACCTTAACTTGGTGGAACTATGTGTAGGAAGAGAGGTTGAAGAAGAGAAAGTGAAAAATCAGTTCATGGGACAGAATAGTGTCCAAAATCAAGAGCCAATTTCTACTTGGTGACTATGCAATTCAAAAATTTAGAAGGTTACAAAACCTCAAACAAGAGGAGATGGATGTCATGGCTTATACAAAGGAGTTTCATAAGTTAAGAATTAGAGCAAGTCATAATGGGGATGACGCGGGAAAAGTAGCAAGGTACATAAATGGGTTAAGGTTCAACATACAAGATGAGATAAGTCTGACCACTCCTAGAATGGTGGAGGAATGATTTCAAATGGTAGTCAAGTATGAATAAAGGTTGAAGAGAAGGTAGGAGAAACAAAGTAGAGGAAGAGGAAGAAGCTTCAGGGGTAGAGGAACCTTTGAAGGAAGAGGACAATATCAAAAACCACAAGGACAAACAAGTAGTCATCAAGAACAAAGCTCACAATCAAGAGACCATTTCAGAGGTAGGAGATCAAATAGTAGAGGCAGATTTGGTGGAAAATGAAGAGGATCAAATACATTCTTTTGAAGATTCTATCAATGCAATCGGTTTGACCATTAAGCATGGAAATTTCTAGATAAGAAACCTTCTACTTAACATGGTGGAGAAAGGAGAACTCAATTTGTGCAAGAGGAAGATGATGAAAGGGTCAACTCTCCATCCCAACATGTTGCTCTATAAATTGGAGAATCTATAATGCTGAGGAGAACACTAATCAAAGTTCCTATGGTGAAAGAGGCTCCACAAAGAAAATATCTATTTAGAATCACTTGCAAATCTCAACGTAAGGTGTGTAAAGTTGTTGATTCCGGTTCCACAGATAATCTAGTTTCTTTAGAGATGGTTGAAAAGTTGAAAATGAAAAGAATCCCACACCGGGCACTCCTTATAAGGTCTCCTGGTTAAACAAGGGACAACATGGCCTAGTTAATGAGAAAACATGGGTTGAATTTAACATAGGAGGGTACAAAGATAAAATCTTGTGTGAAATCATCCCAATGGATGTTTTTCATTTGCTGTTAGGAAGACCCTGGTAGTATGAAATAAAAGCTAAACATGATGGGAAGAAGAATACCTATGTGATATAAAAGGATGTGATTTCATTTACACTCACGCCATTGCAAGATGAAGGCCTAGAAAAATAAGTAGGGTCTAATATAATGCTGGTAGGAGAAAAGGAGTTTTTGAAAACCATGAAAGAAGAGGGTGGACAAGGTTATGCCATTATAATCAGACCAAAATCTGTCATGAAAGAAACAAAGGTTGATGATGTGCCTAAAGAGGTCCGAGCCTTGTTGAAAAAATACAAAGACATTGTGGTAGATGAACTTCCTGATTCTTTACCACCAATAAGAGATGTGAGCCACCATATAGACTTCATACCAGGGGCAAAGCTACCCAACAAAGTTGCATATAAAATGACTCCAAAAAAGAATGAAGAAATTAGAAGGCAGATTCAAGAACTACTTGAAAAAGGCCTAATAAGGGAGAGTCTTAGCCCATGTGTTGTTCCCACCATTTTGACACCAAAAAAAGGATATTGGAGAATGTGCATCAACTCAAGGGAAATTAACAAGATTACCATAAGGTATAGGTTCCCCATAGCAACAACGGAAGACTTGATGGACTTTTTAGGAGGGGCTTGTTATTTCTCTAAGATTGACCCAAAAGTGGCAACCATCAAATTAGAATTAGAGAGAGGGATGAGTGGAAAACTGACTTCAAAAAAATGACGGGTTATATGAATGGCTTGTCATGCCATTTGGGCTTTCAAATGCACCAAGAACCTTTATGAGATTAATGAATTAAGTTCTAAACCCTTCATAAGTAAGTTTGTGTTTGTCTAATTGTATGATATTCTTATTTTTAGTAAGACTAAAGAGGAACACTTGCAGCATCTAGACTTGGTTTTGAAAAAGTTGAATGAAGAAAAACTGATGATAAATTTGAAGAAGCGTGAATTCATGAAGGAAGAACTGGAATATCTTGGCTTTGTGATCTCTAAAGGCTCTTTGAATATGGATCCTAGCAAGGTGGAAAAAATTCTTAGTTGGCCTACTCCTATATCAGTAAGTGAGGTAAGAAGTTTCCACAACCTAGCTAGCTTTTATAGAAAATTTGTTAGGAATTTCAGTCACATATGTTCTCCAATCATTGACACAATTAAAGGGGATAAAAGGAAAAAGTTTGTATGGTATGATGGGGCAGAAAAGAGTTTTCAATATCTGAAACAAAGGGTAGCACAACAACCTATCTTGTAATTTCCAGACTTTAACAAATTTTTCACAATTGAATGTGATTCGAGTGAGTATGCAATTGGGGCAGTCTTGAGCCAAGAGGGCAGGCCTGTTACTTTCTTCAGTGAGAATATCAATGAATAAAAGAAGAAGTATTCCTCTTATGACTTGGAGTTATATGCTATGGTGTAGTCATTGAAGAAGTGGAGACACTATCTCCTTCCAAAGGATTTTTTTTTTTTTTACTAATAATCATGCTTTGCAATTCTTAAAAAATCAAGAAAAACTCAACCATAGACATGTGAAGTGGGTGGAGTACCTACAAAGATCTACCTTTACCATCAAACACAAAAAGGGTAGTCAAACAAGGTGGCAGATGCTTTGAGCAGAAGTGTAGTGCCCCTTCGTGTTCGGCCCTTTCTTGACATTTGAGTAAGTTTGTTTGGATGATTAGTGATGTCCTGTTGTTGTTTGCTATTATGTGTGTTTAATTGGTTATAGAAATTATGTGGTAAATTTAATTTTATGAATGACCTTGTTTAATCAATTAAATTAAATTAAATTGATTATAAGGTAATTTGTATTAATTTTGAATTAAGATAATAATTAAATGAATTATGTTTGTAAAAAGGTATTATGAGGATATTGATTATTAATTATTAAATTAAATAATGCGATTAAATAAATAAAGATAAATATAATTATCATTAGAGTTTAATTAATTAAATGTGGAAAGTAATATAATTTTAAATTAAGTAAATAAGAGGAGATTTTCAAACTGATTGTAAAAGCAAATAAAAGATGGAGAAAGAGGAGGGTGTGCACATGCATGACTCCAAACTGAATTTCGAATTGGAAACTTGCCTTATTGAAAGATTATTGCTTGATTTTGTTTTGGAAAATCAAATCTCTCTTTCTTTGTTTTAATAATGATCAATTTTAGAAGATGGGGGATGATTGATTTTTCTGGTTTTCAAACAAAAATTGGTCTGCAAAATTATTTTCAAGAAAAAAAAGCATTTTTGATTGATAGTTCTTGGAAGATAGGGGAAGTGTGTCAGAAGCTCATTCTCAACATTAACTTCATTTCTACACGGGTTGGACTCCAGGATAATCTTTCTCTGCAAGAAGATGTCTGTAAAAGGAAATTCAATTTGTGCTACTCGGGACTCACAATAAACATCACATCAAGAGGTAGGATTTTGGAAGCAACATCAAAGGATCAAAGTTTAAATAGAAAGAAGAAGTACAAATATGAATCTAAGATAAATTTATTATTTCCTTTCAATTGTGATTTTTCTAATGCTTATCTCTATTATATAGCTTATAGACAAAGAAATCTATGTATTATCACTGGATTGAAGTCTCACCTTCGATTTATCTTCATAGTTCATAGATATACATCTGAATCAATCTATTTTGTGTGCATTCTGCAATCTGATTCGTTGCACATTCCCCCTCCCATCAATTGATAATACCTTGAATTGTACTTCGATGGTAGAATTTAGAGGAATGATGTTTCTGATTCATTTGATAAGCCAATCTCCTTAGAGGTTATTTTTAATTAGTGATATCCTTGACAATCTTTTCCCTTCTTAGCATTGGTTTCAGCGTGTATATAAGTTCTATTCCAGTCAATTTAAAGAAAACCATAGATACTTTGTAATGAGTTTTTCCTTAGGTGATCCTTTCCCATAAATTATAGGTTCGATCATTGGTTTTTAAAATATTAAAATTCTCTTCCAATATATATGGGTCGACCTTCTTGTTAGATTTGTTCTCCCAGTCGAAAGTGAAATTGCTAATATTTCACTATGGCATCCTTTCCATGTGATGAATGTTGGTTTGGAATGCTGGAAATCATTTGAATGATGCTATTTCGTCCCTATGTCTTATATCCCTTACTGAAGGCTTTGGTCTTGCATCTATATTCATTGTCTGTGAGACAACTTTACTTGTGCCTCCTTAGTCTATTTGTGTTTGGAGACAAATTTATTTGTTGGAGTCTTAGATTTTAGTCGGCATGTAACCTATTTATGCTACGAATTGCTCACTAGCTCTACAACCTAAGACTTCTCATTCAATGCTTATATTTTATGTGGGGAATTTAATATATTTTTATTGATATATGCATTAGTTTAAGAAATTATGAATCTCTAGTGTAAACTGAGACAAGGAGTTCCAAACCAACGTGCCTCCAACCTCTTCTTGCTTTGTATAACGCTTTTGATATGGCGTATCCCCTTTTGATCTTTATGCATTAAACTTGTATTTCTTAAGAGTCCATAATGGAAGAGGTGAGTGCTGCGAGTTTTAAATATTTTGTGGTTTCTCCCATGCTTAGGTTTGTTGCTTATAAATGACTTTTTTTGTGGTATTTAAATTTAGGTAGGCATCGCATAGATTTAGTTAGGCATTTGTTTGTGTTTAGGTCGTCGATGATAGCTGGAGGTATTCGGTTTATAGCATCAAAGTATGGCTTTCAGTTAGATTATATATATATATATATATATATATATATGTGCATGATTGCTATTGGTATTAGATAAATAAAATCTGAGTTGGAATTCAATTTATTAGTGTTATGTTTATGCCTTGTTTTCCTCTAATCTCGACGAATGTATCTTACATTTTTTAGCATTCAATTTTATACTTAGAGACATTTATATAAGTATATCCTTATGTATGTATGTATAAATAGATATGTGTAAATAAATATATGTAATTACGTAATCTTGGAACAATGTATAGCTATGTAATAAAAGTGATAAATGTAATTTTGGTATCATTATTTGATCATGGATGGATTTATTTTAATGTTATGGTTGCATGTATGATGTCCATATGCTTTATGCTTTGGGTTTAAAATGAAATCTTGTGAGTAGTTTATCATTGTTATGGAGATTGGATCATGTTAGGCTTGTTCACAAGTAATGTAGTCATGCTACCCTAGAGAACTAGTAAGATGATGTACATGTATGCTTTCATTATAAGTGTTGTACGTTAATCCACATATCACATTAGTTTACTTCTAAAAAAAAATTGTGCTATAATTGTTAGTTATTAGTTGTCTTATGGGGTTTTCATGGTGGGGCATTACAAGAAGGACATTGTTGGTTCAAGAGGTTTAATTGCAAAGTCTTAGAATTGATGCTTTGAAAGGTATGTATGCTGAGGATGATGATTTCAAAGAAATATATGCTTCTTGTAGTCAATTTAGTGGAATTTTTCATGAAGAGTATTTTGATTTTTTGCTTCAAGAGGGTTTATTGTTTAAAGGGTCTCAGTTATGTATTCCTAAATGTTCCATGAGGAATAATCTGATTAAGGAAAAGCTTTGTGGTAGCTTAGGGGGTCACTTTGGTGTGGACAAAACCTTGGAATAGGTAAGAAGGCTTTCTTATTGGCCCAAGATCCATAGTGATATCAAAAAATTTGTTGAAAAGTGTGTTGTTTGCCAAAATGCCAAGGGTTGTAGTACAAATGTAGGTCTTTATAAACCATTGCCAATCCCAAACAAGCCATGGGAATCCATCAACATGGATTTTTTGTTGGGGTTTCCCAAAACTCAAAGAGGATTTGATAGTGTGTTTGTTGTTGTAGACCGGTTTAGTAAAATGACACATTTCATACCATGTAAAAGTACAAATGATGCCTCTTACATTGTAGAGTTATTTTTCAAGGAGGTGGTTAGGATTCATGGATTTCCATTAACCATTGTTTCTGATAGAGACAATAATTTTTTGGGTCACTTTTGGAGAACCCTTTGGAAGAAGTTGGGTACAAACTTGACCTTTAGCTTTGCCTATCATCCCCAAACAGATGGGAAAACTGAATTTGTTAATAAAAGCCTTGAAAATATCCTGAGATGCTTGACAAAAGAACATTTGACCTGATGGGATCTGATCCTACCCCAAGCTAAGTTTGCATATAATGACTATGTGAATAGAAGTGTTGGAAAAAATCCCATTTGAGATTGTATATGGATTGCAACCTAGAGGAGTGTTTGAATTCCAAGATTTAAGTGGCATGGAGAGAAGTGTTGAAGGAGAAGAGTTTGCAGTGGCTATGAAAGACATACATCAGCAAGTTAAAGAGAACCTTCAAAAGAGTGGAAAAATACAAACAACATGCAGACTTGAAAAGAAGAGAGGTTCATTTCAAAGTGGGGGACTTGGTATTAGCTCATTTGAGGAAAGAAAGGCTACCTAAAGGAAAGTATTCAAAGTTGTAGATGAAGAAGATAGGGCCATGTAGGGTGGTCCACAAATTTGGAGCAAATGCTTATGAGATAGAACTCCCTCCTAGAGTTGCTTTCTCCCCAATTTTTAATGTTCCTGACTTATATCCTTTTAAAGGAGTTGTGATTGCAGGTACAAATGCAAGTACATTAGAGGTTCTAAATGAAGATTGGGTTAAATATTTGCCACCAAGTCAACCATTGAAGCTAGAATGCATTTTGGATACTATTAGAACCAGAATTTTCCATAAAATTCCAAAGGCTTTTATCCATTTAAACCCAAAATTCATGCTATCTTTTTCATGAAAATTCATTTTCACCATCCACAAAGCCATAATTTCCATTTACCACTATACTGCTACTTAAATATTCACCCTTTATAGCCTGCAACTCATATCTCTTTATTGCAACCCTTTGCAAAATGGTTCGCGACATCCCGATTAGCAGTAGTCATGATCGCCACATCGCGAAGGGACAGAGCAGGACCTACAGTTGAGCGGTATACTTGAAGACAAAGATAGGCTGCCATGATGTGCCATGTGAAAAGCAGGTGGAGCTCGACTGAAAAGAAAAAGTAGCATCCAAAGCGAAGCTTCGATGACACGCTACGTGTCAAGCGGCCGGAGCCCAGCAGAAAAGAGAAAGAGCATTCTGAAGGGAAGTCCCGGTAAAGCGCCATGTGGGAGGCTCCTAACAAAAAGTGACTATGGTGTGGCCCCCACCTAGATAGAAAACAAGATAGCTACATAATGCCACATATCAGTTTGGCAGAGCTTGGCTAAAAAGAAAAGCATCGTCTAAAGGAAAGCTACGATGGAATGCCACATGTTAAGCTGGTGGAGCCCGGTAGGAAAGAAAGAAAAGTAGTTGAGGGGAATTCCCGATGAGATGCCACATGGAGAGCTCTGAGCGAGTTACGTAGTGACATCAGAATTAAAGGTGAAGCCACGAAACAATAAACCGTGAATGGAAAGTGCAATATCTTTGCTCAGAAGTTAATGAATCTGCTACATCAACTTTTGTTGCATATTATTTAATCTCCTGTTTTGTTTTCAAGCAGTGCAACCGTTGATATGAGGTTGGCGGACCCTGATTAGAATGCGAAAAGACACAAATCAAAGGGCACGAGAGATTTTCAGGGAGAGATATAAAAAGGAGGATATGTGATATTTGTTGGAGTTGAGAAGATACAACACCACAGAAGCCCAAAAGATCTTTGCAAGCAAATAACCTGTTACAAGGAGAAACAAAGAGAAGCAACAAAGGAAATTGCTCAAGAATGTGGATCCATGAGTTCACACAAAATGTAAAATGAATTAATGATACAAAAGACAGTTTTCAACTACATATAGATGAAAACCTTAAAAAAGAAAACCCTAGGCTTGCACAATAATAATTAATAAAGTAATTAATTATTATGCACCTAATGTTAGCTTAAGTGAAAAGAGGTAAAAGAGAACTTTATGTAATTAAACAAATATTGTTTAATTAATAAAGTAAATACCCAATTACTCTAACACCCCCCCTTAAGATAGACATAGGGAGAAGCTAAAACCTAGAAGAAGCTACTGAAAGCAAAAGCAATGGGTCCCGGCAACAAGGCCTGATCAGGTACCCATGTACAAAATCAATGCAAACTAAATGAAATGGGGTAAAGGAGAAAACCCAGTGGGAACAAAACTCCTCCCCAAAATAGAATGCAAGGAAGAAATGCAATGCACTAATGAAAGAAGGATAGGAGGTGGATAACATAATACCCCCCATAGATAGCTTCTATCATATAAGTACATGTACAATGATCTCCATAGGAGATATAGAAAGAGAGAAGAATGCCCCCCCACAATGAAGAAACTCCTGTCACAATGGTAGATGCCTAATGTAGAATCCAGAAAGAGATCCTGAAGCGGCAAAAGATATTCCTCCCCTTGGGAAGAAACAGATCTATGGACCTATACCAAAGAAACCCTGTGAAGAAGGAAGAACCAATCTGTCTCAAGATGTGTGCCATGATAGGATGCTGAAGAGTCTCACTGTCTGAATGGAAACAAATAATGCCAAATCCAAACTGATGTGGAGAATACTGAAATGCAACCTCTGAATACACGGATAATGGTGGGCGAACAGTGATAACCTGACTGTCAAGGTAGAGGAGATGAATGTCCTCAAAATAATCCTCCAAATCTGCAATATAGAACTCAACAAACAAGAAAGATATTTCTGCAACATAAGAGTCCAAAGTAACTATGTCTGGAAGATGTATGATGCCCTACTGTACTGAATCAAGAACAACAAGAGATGCTGATGAAGTCTCAGTCTGAAGAGTAGGAACTATGAGACAAACCTCTGATCCATCAGAATAAGTAAGGGTGTCTAATTACTCAAGCTCCTCTAAAGTATCATGATCAAATGGTGTATTCTCTCTCCAAGAAATGGGTATGAGACAATCTGAAGTAGGATCCTCTAGGAATGGAGATAGAATAGGGTCTCCATAGATCTCCCAAAGACGTGTCCAATGTGGGTGAGGACAATCAATGTCCGATATAACCAACATAGTGTCATGATCAACACTAGACAATATAACTCCTGCAATGTGATTTCTAATAATATCCCAAGCTAATCTACCCTCTAAAGTTGCTGATTCAGGTATGAGATCATACAAATAAGGCAAAATATTAAGCCACCTACAATGTGTAAGTATACCCTTTGCCCATGACTCATAATTACCCCGTTCCAGAAGAACAACTGAAGGGTGAGTAGAGAAACCCATGATAACTCTTCAAATGAAGAACAAATTGAGAAATCTGACCTTACAACATTTAGATCAAGTGAATATAACCCATCCCACGCAAACAAAACTCATGTAGGAGCCAGAAGGACCAAGTAATTGAGCAAAGTGTAAAAACACACAAAGATGAATCAAAAATACCTGGTAAATGAACTGGTAAAATAGACTATAAATCTGGAAAGATCACTGTAACACCTTTCCAACGCCTATTCGTTTGCACAAAACGGAGTTCGGACGCAAAAGATACGCCCCTTGGAGTGAAAAAACCAAGTTCTGACTTTGACTGGCAAAAAATATAGAAAAACTGCAAAATCAGGAAAAATTACTAGTACCACTAGAACGGTGCCGGAACTAGCTTTCCGACGATATCCCGTTTGCAAAAAACCGAGAAAAAATGCCCATTCTACGCCCGATTTAGCGCAAGCTGCTCCAATGTGCAAAAAATAAATTGTTTGGAGCCCTCAAGGGCTAAAGTCTTCGGCCCCTGGTCACGTAGACGACTAGGGGGTTGGCAGCTGGGCAGAGTCCGCGGTCACCCATGTGACTAGGCGGTGGGGGTTTGGAGGCCCGCAGGGGCTGGCACGGCCGACTCGGGTCAGTGAGCCCGATGGCGAGCTTGTGTTGGCGGGGTGAGCTGGAGTCGGCGGGGCCAGTCGGAGTCGGCGAGCGAGCTCGGCGGAGCCCGGACAGCGGTGGGATGAGCTCGGCGGAGCCCTGAGCAGGCTGAGCGGAGCGCGGGGCAGCAGACTTCGGCGGAGCGTGAGCGGAGCGGACCGGGTGCGGGCTGTAAACTGAAGTGGCGGGCGGAGCGTGGGCTGAGGCCGCCGGTGGCGGTGGCTGAGTGGTGGCCGCCGGGCGGCGAAACCAAATACATAGGCCGTGCAATAATTTAATCAAAAAACCATAGAAATTGATTTTTTTTTTAATTTTTTTTTGCGATTTTTGCTCCGTACGGCCCTAGGGCAAAAATAATTTTGCCTTCCAAATTGACTATAACCAAAATCGATGATTTGATAGTCGATTTAGGGGTTTTTGGGTGCTACAAATCCAATGGAACTGTCCATTTGAGCCCAAAGTGAACTCAAAAATGGAGTATGCTGAATCCACCCAAAAAAACTTTAGAACCCTAGATTTGCTTCCAATGCAAAATCTCAAAACAAGAACAAGCAGCTACAAATCTGAAGCTCTGATACCATGTTGGAGTTGAGAAGATACAACACCACAGAAGCCCAAAAGATCTTTGCAAGCAAATAACCTGTTACAAGGAGAAACAAAGAGAAGCAACAAAGTAAATTGCTCAAGAATGTGGAGCCATGAATTCACACAAAATGTAAAATGAATTAATGATACAAAAGACAGTTTTCAACTACATATAGATGAAAACCCTAAAAAAGAAAACCCTAGGCTTGCACAATAATAATTAATAAAGTAATTAATTATTATGCACCTAATGTTAGCTTATGTGAAAAGAGGTAAAAGGGAACTTTACGTAATTAAACAAATATTGTTTAATTAATAAAGTAAATACCCAATTACTCTAACAATATTCTGGTCATGATGGTTTTTTCTATGGAGGCTAGACCAACATGCATGTGTGAATTTTGAAGAGGACAATGAAGATATTTGATTTTGTAGCCTAATCTTGGTATCGACTGCTTGTTGTAATTATTCAATTGTGTGGTTGTCTCCATTTTAATGCTTCTCTGTTATTCAAATTGGTATATCAAGTATATATTCAGTTTGTTGATGCACATTTGTTATATTCATGTGATGTGGTTAATTGGTTCTTTCAAGTAGAGACTAAATCCTTCTGGTCAAATCACAATAACTTAGAAGTGTTAATTGGATAAATAAGAAGAACCATATAATTAGGTTTGGCAATTTGTCTCAAGTAGAGTTTGTCAACTATTAATTCACACGTTTATACAAGTTATAAACCCTTATCAGTGTGCCAAACAATTTGAATTATTACCACTACGGGTTGCATTTTCTAGATCTTCATTAGACTCCATATACCCATCAAGGCACTAGTCTCACCCATTCTTTTATTCATTTAAATTTATTAAACAATTCTCAGAATTCTACATTTGTGCATAAGTTTACATCTATCCCATTCCCAATTGCCATTGTGGATAGATTGCTTTAGTCAGAAATTCACATTTTAAGTCTACCCATTACATAGGTACACCCACTTAGGTCTGGCAGCGCCTAAAGAGAAGAAGGTTCAAATTCATCATTTTTCCTTGTACGTTAGCCAAAACCTTGTGAGAGCTTGGCAACCTCTTGTGGTGAAAACCTATTTTTTTGAGACCTAACAGTTTGGTGACTCTATTGGGGAGTCAAATTAAACCTAAGCCTTCATCATAAAGTCAATACCTTGCAGAAGACTGCATTGGGAACAAAGGACTACAAAATTTTCTCACTTTTAGGAAGTGAGTGGCGAATCTGAATGAACAAGTGCATTGATACTGATAAAGTGAACTATACATAAAAAATGAACCACCCTAGAGTTCAGACTATCAAAATAGCTCACAACATGCATGGCAGAAGGTCTTTGCATCAAGGAGGTCCCAATGACAAAAGTAAATGGACACATAAGAATGACAAGGGTAAGAGGGTGTCTGATGATATGTGCCTAACAAATAAAGACAAAGCATCAAAACAATGCCTTGAGACATATAATCATTATGATACATTTCCAAATGAAAACAACTCATCTAGAGAGCATCAAACTCCATAAGAGAAGAGGAATCCCTTTTAGCAGCATGATCCAAATAAGCAAGAGGAATTCATGGTTGGATTAGAGGCTAAAAGAATCAGGAGACAACTTGAATATGATCAAAAGATGGCATTACTTGAGGGGAACCAGAATGGTAATGATGCGATAGTTGTAGAGAACTATGAACACATGACTCGAGGTGAAATAAATGCATAGTTGGAGTATGAAAGGAAAGAGGTGGAAAGAGCAAGAGTAGAATATGAACAAAAATTCCAAGCAATAAAAGAGCTTCAAGAATTGAAGTTACAAAAATCTCAGATGAATGCCCAAATGGCTAATTTAGCTAAATATGTGTCACCTCATAGGAAAGGAAATAATAATGCAGAACCTTCAAATCCCCCAAAATCACAACAAAATTAGTCAAGAAATCAATATAGACCTCATAATGCTCAACCACTCCCTCACCAGCAATACATGCCTCCACAAGGTCATCAATATGTGCCGCCACCTCACAAAAATCCATTGTACTAGCATCCTCAAAATACACCTCCTCCACCATACATGACCTTGATCAAACAATTTGATTTGGCTGGATTTCAAATATATCCTTATCCCATGGATAACAGTTGGAGAAGCCGTGTCCCAAAATTCACAGGAAGTAGTGCAGTCACAACTGAAGAACACTTAAGGAGTTTTAATGCCTTTATTCAAGATCTGGATATGCAATATGAGGATGTATAGATGAGATTGTTTATGATGTCATTGATTGAATATGCTAGAGATTGGTTTAATAGTTTTCCAACGGCTTTTATTGATTCCATTCAAGAGTTTTATGAATAGTTTCTTGAGCAGTATGGGAATCAATGTGCATGTGAATTTTCCCTGCATGAATTAGTAGCTATCCAAAAGCATCAGAATGAGTTAGCTTATGATTTCAACTAGAGGTTTTCTAAGTTACATAGTAAGATGCCTCTTGGATCTAAATTAGATGATCCTACTGCATTGAGTATCTATTTAAGGGCTTTTGATCCTAAGACAGGATATGAGCTTAGGAACATGTGTCCCAGGAGTTTAGCTAAAGCTTAGAAGATAGCATTAACTATTGAAAACAATAGGAAATTTGCAGGAATGATTGACAAGAGGGATAATCCTAGGATTCCCCAATATACCCCTTCAAATAGGCAAGAAAATGCATATAGAAATGAAAGGCCAAGGTTGCATGACATGCCATATAATACAAAGTGGAAGGATGGAAAACTAGTAATGGATAGGCCTAAGAATAAAGGGACACCTTATCCTTTAAAGAAAAGAGGGGCGTATATGGTAAATAACAATCCTTGGTGTTCAGTTTGCGACTTGCCACATTCCCCTAATCATTGTATTGTAGCTCAGTTGATATCAAGAAAAGACATGCCAGAAGAAAATAATGAAGAGGACCATAAAATCTATTAAAATTCCCATACTCTTCACCCTGTTGAGCAGGGATATTCATCTTCAGAAGGATGGTATGAATATGATGTTGATCACCAAAAATACAATGTCCATATGGCAGAACAACAAGTTTTTTCTGATCATGAAGAAAGTGATGATGACCAGTGTTCTCCTGGTACATCATATCAGAAAAATAAGTGCAATATAAGGAGACCAACCGAAGAAGAAATTGAAAGGTTAACCATTGCAGAAGTTGAGCAAGTTGAAAGAAAATACTGGTTGAGAAACAAGAAAGTGAATGAGAGCGAAGGTGTCCTAAGAGGAATATTTTTGAATGATAAGAAATTTCCTCAGGAGTCTTAAAAAAAGATAGATGATAAGCAGCCTGATAAAAAAGAAGAAACGCATGTTCATAAGGAGGAAAATAAAGAATTTCCCAAGGACAAACAAAAGTTAGATTAGACAAACAAAAAGGAGAAAGAGGAGAACAAAGGAGAGTTAATGGAGCAAAAGAAGATGATCAGAATAGAAGGTGCCTCTTTCAATTTCATGCAAGCTTTGTCTTGGGTAAGGATGTTTGTCCCATTACTTGAAATGATGAAGGTTAAAGAATATAGGGAAAGGGCTATTCAATTGATATCTAGCGGAAGTAATAAAAATATAAACCTTGAAAATAAGGATATTCTTGAAATTAGTAATAAGAAGGAGAAGATAAAAGTTCTAGAGGTTTGTCTAAGTAATGCATTGATGAATCCACCACAAATTGATCCATTCTTTACTACCTTACTCATAAATAACAAGCTGGTAATAAATTGTATGATAGATTCAGGTGCTTCTATTAACATCATGCCAGTAGGGGTGATGAAACAACTCGGTATGTGGGTAGATGTTGAAGGTGGTAAATGTTATGCCATGGATAGTAGAATTGTCCCAGTGGTGGGAATCATGAAAGATGTGGAAGTAAAACTAGATACTTACCCACAAGCAACTTATAATATTGATATAATTGTTATTGACACACCTCCTCAGTTTGGAATGCTTTTGTCAAGACAATGGACTGTAGTAGTTGGAGGCAATGTACAGTTTGATTTATCATATGCCACAATACCGGTCAATGGTGAAGAATTCAAGTTGTATAGAGAACCAAGGATGAGTCAGATTGTGGATTGTGTTCCTCAAGAACAAATAAATTACTTTTGTGATGTTGATCTAGGGAGCTTCAGAGTGGAATCGTCTCAACCTAAATTAGAAAATACTGACCCAATTAATAAGTATGTTTCTAAAGATTAGTAGGGCATATGGAAAATGTATTTTGATGCAGCATGCAGCCAAGAAGGCAATGGAGCTAGAGTAGTATTTATATCACTTGAAGATGTTACATTCAAATATTTATTTTTGCTAACCTTTGAGTGTACAAACAATGTGGCAGAGTATGAGGCCTTGTTGATCGGTTTAAATATGGCCGTCAAACACAAGATCAAATTGATAACTATCCTGGGAGACTTCAAACTAGTTATCTCACAAATCAGATCAAGATATGATGCAAAGAATAAAAGATTGAAACAATATAGAAATTTTGTGTGGGACACAATTGAGTTATTTGATGCTTTCTCAATTGATTGGATAGACAGATCAAAAAACTTGATGGAAGATTTTCTAGCTAATGTAGCCCTGAAAAGAAGTGATATCACCTTGGCTGGAATATCTCAAGTTGAATTCAAAACAAGACTTGCTATCCCTGACAACATATACATTTGGCAAGTTTTCAATGATGATACCAACCTTCTAAATTTTCTTCATTGCATAGATCAATACAAGGCTTGGGAGATTGACTTCAATGCTTTTGTAGAAGAAGTGGATGGAAAATAGACTGTATTTGGGAAGGAAATCTTGCAGCTTAAAACCAACAAGCTCCCCAAAGGGCTTGTGGCATTAGAAAGAGTGTATGATGGGAATGATCACTCTCTCATGAAGTAGACACCAATCAGGAGAGAAGATGTTGAAGAAATAAATCTAGGAACTGAGTTACAACCAAAAAATATCTACATTGGAAAGAAGATCAGTCAAACCATCAGGAGAATGTTGATTGAATTATTGAGAAAATACAAACATGTGTTTGCTTGGTCTTATGAGGATCTCAAGGCATACAGAGAAGTTATTTTCTAGCATGATATTCCACTTAAACCAGATGCAAATCCATTCAGACAAAAGAAGAGGCCTATTAACCCAACTTTGGAACCTAAGATGCAAGAGGAAATTGCAAAACTCAGAGATGGAGGTATTATTAAACACATTAGACATTCGACGTGGGTCTCCAACCTGGTTCTAGTAAGAAATAAAAATGGGGATATTAGATTGTGTGTACATATTAGAAATTTGAATGTTGCCTCCCTTAAAGATAATTATCCTCTTCCAAATGTGGAGGTAATATTGCACAAAGTAACAAGATGTGAGCTGTTATCAAAGATGGATGGGTCTTTTGGATATAATCAGGTTAAATTCAAATATTTTGAGTAATACAAGACAACATTCACTACACCGTGGGGGACACATATCTATGTGAGAATTCCATTCGGTCTCAGAAATGCAAGGGCAACTTTTCAAAGGGGCCATGGACGTGGCATTTGCAGATTTGATTAATGCAATAATAGTGGTGTATCAAGATGATCTTGCTGCTTATTCCAAAAAGGAAAAAGATCATGTAGGGCATTTAGAGAAAATATTTATCAAAGCTTTGCAATATGGTATTGGTCTTAATCCCAAAAAATGTCACTTTGTTGTTATAGAGGGTAAACTTTTGGGAAATATTGTATCAAAAGATGTGATCAAAATAGACCATGAGAGAGTAGAAGCCATAGACAAAATCCCCATTCCTAAAACTATCAAGGCAATCTAGTCATTTCTTGGTCAAATTAACTTTGTGAGGAGATTTGTGTCAAATTTTTCTGAGATTTTTAAACCTATATCCAAGATGCTGAAAAAGGGAGAAAAGATAAATTGGACTACAGAAGTTATAGAAGCCTTTATATCTATCAAAAGAGCTATCAGAGAAGCCCCCATCCTCAAGTCCCCTGATTTTACCAAACCCTTTCAAATATTTTATTTTGCCTCATTTCACACCATAGCAGTTGTTATGTTACAAAAGAATGATGAAGGTCATGAGCAACCTGTATCTTTTTTTCAGAAAGTGTTTGCAAGGGTCAGAATTGAAATATGATATCATCAAAAAATAAGTCTTTGCATTGGTCAAAGCAACAAAATCTTTTAGACCTTATCTTGTTGGAGCCAAAGTAATTGCCTATGTCCCACATACAGCTATGAAAGATATCCTAATATAGATAGAGGTGATAGGGAAAAGATGGAAATGGATTAATAAAATCCAAGAGTTCGATATGGAAATTCAGATTACCAAGCTAGTAAGGGGACAGGGTTTAGCTAAGCTAATGACACAAACAAAGGTTGAAGCAAACCAAATTTGCAATATAAAAAGTGAGGAGAATGTAGTTGCAAGTATTGAACATACTCCTTGGTACACAAACATAATGTATTATCTCAAGCACATGAAATGCCTTGAGAGATTGAATGATAATCAAAAGAAAACTTTGAAGCTACAAGCCTCTAAATATGTATTTATGGAAGGAGATTTGTTTTGGAAGAATAGAGATGGAATGCTATTGTTGTGTCTAGATGAATCACAAGAAAAACACGTCTTGAGGGAGATGCATGAAGGGATGTGTGGAGGTCATTATTCTTCCAAAAGCACCACACATAAGATTATGAGGGTTGGCTATTATTGGCCTAAAGTTTTTAATGACTCCTTTGCACATGCAAGGAAATGTGAGGCTTGTCAGAAGTTTTCAAGAAAATTGAAATGTTAAGGAGCCCTACCCCTTAGACCTTTGCAGGTTGAAGCCCCTTTCCATTAATGGGGGATTGACTTCATTGGAAAAATACAAGAAAAATCAAGTAGAGGAAATAAATGGATACTGGTAGCTACTGATTATTTTACTAAGTGGGTGGAGGCAATCCTGACTAAGCAAGCAATAAGCAAGGTGGTGATCAAATTTCTGATGGAAAACATCATGACTAGATTTGGCACACCAGTAAGAGTGATCACAGATAATGGGATGTGTTTTAGATCCGATGAATTCAAAGACTTCTGCAATACACTAGGAATTACTATTTCCTATGCTGCCCCTTACCACCTGCAAGCAAATGGTCAGGCAGAATCTAGTAATAAAAGTCTGTTGAAAATAATAAGGAGAATTTTAGACACAAATAAAAAGGCATGGGACTCAAAACTGAGAATGGTTGTATGGGCAGACAAGATTACAGTGAAATAGGCAATCGGGAAGTCTCCATTTGAACTGGTAATGGTATATGGAACACAAGCCAAGATGCCACTACAAAATCTTGTAGGAGTTTATAATTTTATTCTGCAAGAGGATTTGGATATTTCTAAACCAATGGAGGAAAGAATGGAACAACTTGTAGAACTTGATGAAATAAGGGGAATGGCCCAAAAGCGAAATATGAAGTTGCAATCACAAACAAAATGTCTTTTTGATAAAAAGGCCAGAGACCAAAAATTTGAGGAAAATGATCTTGTGTTAATGTGGAATGCTCAATGTGAGGAGAAGGGAAAGCATGGAAAGTTTGAAGCTCTGTGGTTGGGTCCTTTTGTGATCATTGGCAAAGGAGGGGAGAACTTTTATTATTTGTAGAACATGTCTGGAGAGGAGCAAAAATTTCCTATACATGGGCAGTTCCTATAGCATTTCTTCTCTTAAGGAGTAACAAAGGATTAAGGATTGCCATTGCATGGAAAATTCTTAACAAAACTCTTAAAACATTCTTTTCCATGCATAGTATTTTAGAAATTCAAAAGGGGTTGGGACTTGTTGTACATGGACAATCCCAAAATTCCCTCTTTTAAAATAATTTTTTTCCATGTACAATAGTAATAGGATCACTTCCATCTCCTCCATTTGCTACCTCCTTTCATTGCTCATATCCTTTGAAGTCTTGGCTTGCTCTCCTAAAGATATTTTGGATTCTTGCAGTGATCGGTAAATCACTCATCTCCAATAGGAGCCACTGTTAGAACTAGAATTTTCCATAAAATTCCAAAGGCTTTTATCCATTTAAACCCAAAATTCATGCTATCTTTTTCATGAAAATTCATTTTCACCATCTACAAAGCCATAATTGCCATTTACCATTATACCACTACTTAAATATTTTCCCTTTATAGCCCGCACCTCATATCTCTTTACCGCAACCCTTTGCAAAATGGTTCACGATATCCCGATTAGCAGTAGTCATGATCGCCACACCGCGGAGGGGTAGAGAAGGACCTGTAGTTGAGCAGTATACTTGAAGATAGAGATACGCTACCACGCAGCAAGTAGGCGGAGTCTGACTGAAAATAAAAAGCATCATCCAAAGTGAAGCTCTGATGACATGCCACGTGTTAAGCGACCGAAGCCCGGCTAAAAAAAGTAGGAGCATTTCGAAGGGAAGTCCCGATAGAGCACCACATGGGAGGCTCCTGACAAAAGTGATTGTGGTGTGGCCCCCACTTGGACAAAAAGAAAGACTACTACATAATGTCATGTATCAGTCTGATGGGGCTCGAAAAAAAATAAAAGCATCGTCTAAAGGAAAGCTTCGATGGAATGCCACGTGTTAAGCTGGCAGAGCTCGGTAGGAAAGAAAGAAAAGCAATCGAGGGGAATTCCCAATGAGATGACACGTGGAGAGCTCCGAGTGAGTTATGAAGTGACATCAAAATTAAAGGTGAATCCATGGAAAAATAAACCGCAAATGGAAAGTGCGATAGCTTTGCTCAGAAGTTCATGAATTTTCTACATCAACTTTTGTTGCATATTATTTAATCTCTTGTTTTGTTTTCAAGTGGCGTGACCATTGATATGAGGTTGGTGGACCCTAATTAGAATGCGCAAAGACACAAATCAAAGGGTGCAAGAGATTTTTAGGGAGAGATATAAAAAGGAGGATATGTGATAATCTGAGCATGATGGTTTTTTCTCTGGGTGATAGACCAACATGCGTGTGTAAAATTTGAAGAGGACAATGAAGATATTTGATTTTGCAGACTAATCTTGGTATCGACTGCTTGTTGTAATTATTCAATTGTGTGGTTGTCTCCATTTTAATGCTTCTCTATTATTAAAATTGGTATATCAAGTATATATTCAGTTTGTTGATGTACATTTGTTGTATTCATGTGATGTGGTTAATTGGTTCTTTCAAGTAGAGACTAAATCCTTTTGGTCAAATCACAGAAACTTAGAAGTGTTAATTGGATAAATAAGAAGAACCATATAATTAGGTCTAGAAATTTGTCTCAAGTAGAGTTTTCCAACTATTAATTCACATGTTTATACAAGTTATGAACCCTTATCAGTGTGCCAAATAGTTTGAATTATTACCACTACGGGTTATATTTTCTAGATCTTCATTAGACTCCATATACCCAACAAGGCACTGGTCTCACCCATACTTTTATTCATTTAAATTCATTAAACAATTCTTAGAATTCTACATTTGTGCATAAGTTTACATCTATCCCATTCCCAATTGCCATTGTGGATAGATTGCTTTAGTCAAAAATTCACATTTTAAGTCCGCCCATTACATAGGTACACCCACCTAGGTTTGGCAGTTCCTGAAGAGAAGAAGGTTCAAATTCATCATTTGGCCTTGTACGTTGGCCAAAACCATTGTGAGAGCTTGGCAACCTCTTGTGGTGCAAACCTACATTTTTGAGACCTAACATATACCAAAGATGTCAAAAGAACAAGGTACAAGGTGTACAATGAGTACTTGGTAAAGTGTCAAGGCCTTCCAATGGAGGATTCCACATGTATGAGAAAGGAAGACATCAAGAAGCATGGTACCACAGTTCAAGATCTTATCTCAAGTGGAACTTGAGATTTGTTTTGTCCAAGAGTATGGTGCAGGGGCACCCATGTCCTGAAAAGTTGAAAATTTTGTTAAGTGTTGGGTTTTTGGTGTTGCTAAGTCATTTTTGATGTAATAAGGTCTATTTAGACCATAGTTAATGTTTTTGGTCATGTGGGGTTGATTTTGTGGGAAGTTGTCAAAATTTGCAAATGTTACAAAAGGTTGGATGAACAACTTTGCATTTTTGGTGTATATGGGAAAGTGAAGAGTCGAATGTTTAAAAGATAGTTTAGAACAATTGGTTATGGTTGTAAAAGGTTAAATATGCCTTGTTTTGTTCAAATCAAGCTATTGGTGAAGTTTTGGAGAGATATCAATAAAGCATACTCTATTTTTTTGCAATTTTTAGTATTTTATTGTAGCTATAGGGGTTTGTATGATTTTGTACGGCCTGTAATTATTTCAAATTGAGTTGAAATTCATGGTGGACTGAGTTAACTTTATTTTTTGATTGATTTCATCCATTTTGGTTGAGTTAGGGTCTTTTTATTGCAAATAGTGAGGAAACCCTAACTCTTGAGGGTTTGATTGAAAAAATGGAGTTTTGATCCATTCCACCAGTGGGAAATTCTAAAAGTTGGTGGATTGGAGGTAATAAATGTTCTTTTAATGGTTTTAGTGTTTTCAAGAGTAGGGGATGGAGTTTGGGAAAGTTGGATGCTGCCCTGGCCTAATATCTCTATGTATTAGGCTTAGGAAGATAGGTAGAAGTAGGGTTTTGTACAAGAATTGTTTGAAGATCATTCCACTTGATGGTAATGTTATACTTAGACCCCATATGACATGTTAAAGGCTATGGAGTGATGGTTCATAGTTCAGAGATTGAAATCCTTGTTGTTCCTTTGTGAAACTAGCCTAATTAGGCCTAATTGCAACATACTAGTCAAGATTAGAGGGTGTTGTTACAAAACAAGCATATTCACAATTCTGATATGTTAAAAAAAGGGCATAAAGGGTATCTACAAAGGTGTTCAAAATTTGGGTTTCGGGTCTACTCTGAATATTATGAGAGAAAATCACTATTTGGAGTACTATAAGGAGGAATGAAGGTCTTGTAAGAAAACTACCAAGCTAGGGTTTCAAAATTAAATTTTTTTCTAAATTGAGTTTGTGTTGACACCCGCACCCTACTCTACATTAGAGATCCATCAATACTAAAACTATGTTCAGAATGAATGCTCAAATCTTCATTTCTAACATCTTGCCCCCTGATTTGTAATGAGGTTTCAACAACATGTGCATCACTACTAGCGATCAAATCTTGGTAGGGAAATACCTCTCTCATCTATTGTACTTTCCCATTCAAGTAGCCCCAAGGATGTAGTTCATGCCTCTTTCTATGTTGTCATCAAATGCTATGTCTTCATTTTCGTCACCAATGTATTGATCAACATGCTTGTTGCTTGTAAAGTGGTTACAATAATTACTTTCACCCATAGAACAAAATGGGTGTTCAAGCTCTGCTATAGCTTCTCCTTGTGTTTGCATTATTCTCTGGTTTTCTTCAATAGGACAACCACTACCAATATTCTAAAAACATCACCTCTTGTATATGATCACACTTGACTCCTACAATCTTTATCCACTGAACTGCTTGATCAAAATTTTGAGGCCTCAACTCCTTTGGAAATTTATTCAATTCAGAATCATAAATTTCATAGAACAGATCAATGCATATTGAATCCTTAGGTTTGAGATTTTTAGGAACCTCTAGCAAAGCATCCAAGAATCTTGAAAATAAATCATAGGGTGACTCTTCTTTGTGCCTTTTCATATCATAATTTTTTTTAATAAAAGACATCTGATGAATTTTACTCAAACTCTATTGATATTCATCTTGAAACTTACTATGATTTTCATATTGTGATGATTGAGAAATCAGAGTAGTAGAAGAACTATTCTCTTGACAAGAACTTCTATTGTCTGATTCATTAAATCCATTTTAAATAGGTGTATTAAGCTCACCAATACTTGCAACCTTATATCTTTTCATCATTGAATATTTCAAGTTATTTTCAATATACATAGAAATTTTATATGCTTGGTGTAGTGTTGTGGGTTCTTTGTCTCTTAGCCAATAACTCATCTTACTATCAAATGCACCAAGATACACAACGAAACACTCAACATCATTTGGTCTTATACTTTTTTGAATATCCCTTATTTCCTTTGAAAATCTAAGCTTGAAAGTAGGAACCAACTCATCTTCATTTCTATGGATTTCCATAAAGTTTTTTCTTACCACATTTGGGTTTACCCTTTCACCAAATTGTTCTACAAAGGCTATCATAAAATCATTCCATGAAGCTATAGAATAGGCCGTTAAATATGAGAACCAATTTCTAGCACCATCCTTCAAAGACTGAATGAAAAGCTTCATGACTACATCCTCATGATTTACCTCATAATCCCCCATCACATGCATGAATGTTTGCAAATGCTTAGAGGCTGATTATGAGCTTTGCCCTGTGAATTTAGGAAACCTTCTTATGTTCATATTTAGTCATTATCAATTCCAAATATAGTTGTCAATTGCCTCATTCACTAATCTAACCAAAATCCTAAAATATTGATCAATTCTTTGTGTCTTAAAGCTTTCCCATAGGCATAATTCAGAAATAAACATACTTGTCAAATCATTACAAATATTACACATTACACATTAGAAGTATGAGAAGGACCACTAATATTCCCTTTCTTAATACAATTTAATTTAATAGGGAACCATTTATTATCTTCAATTCTTGCATACTTCTCATAAAATTGCCTTTTACACATGATAATACTTTATCTAGATTATGAGAATACCTAGAAACAAGTGGCCACTAGTAACCTTTCTTCTTGATTGAAAATATTTCTAGGTTTGAAACTCTCTTCACATATTTTAGTAGGTTCTTTAGATGGAGTCACCACCTCTCTTCTTAGAGGACTGAACTTCAAGTAGTATGAAGCTCTTTTGATGATAGATTTATTTATGGGTCTCCTCCAACAGTAGAGTCACACAAATTCTTTGAAATTTGCTACAACAGAACCACTTCCAAGTCTGAAAATTTCATAATATTTGAACCAAATGTTCAGATTCACCAACTTATTGACTCTATGATATAATAGTCTACAAATAGGATTATTGTATTAGATATTTCTCAAAGTTCTTCCCAACAGAGTCTCCATTTCTGTTGGTGACTCAAATGGGAAAAATGATTCAATAATTTTCAACCTCTAGTTACAAATAATAGTCCAAGATTTTAATAACTCTTTGATAAGATAATCTGCAACCAAATTTATGAGTACATCCCCAACGGAGTTGCCATTTCTATTGGTTTTTTATTTTCCAACTAAACCTTGAAATCCTCTAAAGGGTAGCCAACCCTTATGCTCAAAAAATGTCAAAGTTAGTGGCCAACTAATGAGTAAGGATTCTCAAGCCCTCACTCCTACTCTTCGAGCTCTGTGAAACCCAAGAGGGTACTTCCTATTACACTTAAGAGATATTTAGTCCTTAAATGTAATTTTATACACAGATGAAATTCCTATTGAACACAACTAAGCATCCTTCACCAAAGATTTGGCTAGTATTTGAAAAAATTACTACTTAGTGCTAGGAATTGAGAGAAACTTTAAAGTTACACACCATAATTGAAAGTATTTTAAATGATTTCTTGTTCTCATTCCAAATCTCTAGTCAGGTGCATTGCTAGCTGGTTTATCTAAATTATGCTAATGAATCGACCAGTGCTTTATCTATTGGGCATTGGAGTCAAAATATGTAATAACCAGTAATCCATAAGCCATTTATTTAGAGATTATTAGGCTATTGTCACACTATATTGTAGCGTGCAACTCACTATGTTCAACAGATAACTTCTTACCAAACTTATACTCCTCCATACAGATTTATGAGCTTATCTTAGTATTTAATCAAATCATTGAATTGAAGCCAAAAAATATCCATACCATCAACCAAAACAATTGAATATGAACTAGAAGATCATTAACCCTTTCATTCATAACTTGCAAGAGAAATTACATAAGAGAGTATATGTATAGGAACTTAATATTTTCCTTCATTTATATGGCTTGCATAAAACAATTTTAAGATTACTACATACTTTACTTACACCCTAGGCTTCCTATTGTTCTATATATCAAAATATCAAAATCGTTCACTGGAGAAGTCCCACCAGCCTTCCAAAAGGCACCGCATCACAACATCAAAATTTGCATGTTCACATCGACCCATAAAAGTCACCATAGACAAAAAAGTATGAAACAAAAATAACCCATAGCACAACACACCATCCCAAAGGAAACATGTCAGTACAAAGGACAAAAACCTGAGCATCAGCTCAGAAAGGGAGCGAGGTCCTATTCTACCTAGTTCACAGCAGAATAAGAACACCCACTCGATGTCCTTATTGTAAGTAGAGTAGCCATCACCACCTCATCCTTGGAATTGGTCAAATTACTCATGAACATGAGATAATGGTGGTAGCCAGAGTCAATTTCATCTCCACTAACATATGGATCATCTGAGACTTCAATGGGAGATTGATGACATCCCATAAAATCTTGGTGATACTTGTTATTTCTTGCAACTTCCCTCTTAGGCCTATCAAACTTCTTTTCCTTTCCCTTGACTAACTCCTTCGAGACAATTCAGCTCCTCAAATGATATGCACACTTGAGAATACCCCGTGCAAATTTCCTTTCAGCTCTTGCCTTCTTCTTTGGAGTTACAGGGACCTCAAAAAATTCTTGCTCCTCCTTGGGCACAACACTCTGAGACTCAAGGAGTCTCCTGGATCTACGAGTTGGGATAACAGATATGCTCACCTTACCCATTCTTGATGGAAAAACTCACCAAATTTCTCTAGGATAGAGAAACCAACTTCCACATAAAATAACTAGCTCAAACTGTGCAATTACTTAAACACTTCGTACGCTTATTCCCAGACTCTCAATTATCACATATTGAAAATGGTGAGAATAACAAGCAAGAAATCACCAATAAATAGAACAGCTCCAACATGTATAAATTAATGTTCCGAGGGATTTTGCACAAGATCCAACAACTAGCTACTTGGATTTTGAATCTCAGTCGTTCATCACATACTGAGATGAATAAACAGGTAATCAACTAGAATGGTTAATTATGACCAAATAAGTTTGCATGTGCTAGATACCTTTTCCCAATCAGAGAACTCAAGTGGATAAACACCAACTCCATCTACATAACTAATCACATACCTAGCACTTGATAAAACATGTCATGTCACATTTACCCGCTCACCCATGGGAATTAATTTACTCATAATTCACCACCACAAGATAGCAGGGAGCGATCATGATTGATCCTCGTAATATCATCCCATACTCTATCTTGCTTCAAATTATTCATCTCACGTGTACTAGCACGTGACAAAATTAATGGTTACAACCACAAGAATCTCCCAAATCTTGAATGTGTGCCAAAGAATTAGTTTTAATTTGGTGATGTTCTAAATATTAATGCAGTCTCGACCAAATCTTAGTAGTACTTCATCTCTGCTAAATTTTATCAGACCCTTTGAAGTAGTCCACATGACAATCACTCGCTTTCCCGCTGAGAAATGAGATACACAAATGGGCCCTCATGGGATGGTGGGGATTGGTTAGGATATTCCACGTCATGTGCCATCAATCATCAACCTGAATCCTTATTGATACACACGTCATTTTTAAAACCTAACGGGTCCCTCCATGGAGCACAAATGTCACCATGCCCACCAACCCGTGTCCCATTATAAGCATTAAAATAAAAACCAACGAGGTGGCAGGGAACGGTGGAGATTGGACCATGTTACCCCACCAACACCATAGATTTTCCTTTGGTATTTTTTGCTGATCACAAAATATATGTGGCCCACCATAGAAAGGCTACATTTGTCTAGTGCCCACTAGCCCATCTGAGTTCTTTACTTCAATAAACAGAATGGATGAGCGTGCGGGGAATGACCTAGATGAAGACACATGTAGTGATATCAACTATCAATTCCTTTCAAAGATTTTCTTGTTGACCGCTTAGAAACACTAGGCCCACCACCTATCATGACACATGGCAACAACCCACCAGCTCGTTCATTTATTTTAATGAAAAAAAAACTAGAACGGGATCTCGGGGAACGGTCATGATGTTGCCACATGTTTCATTGATCATTGTTGATTCCCTCTAGATACTTCTTGTAGTCTTCAATAAAGGCATCAGGCCGCCTTAAGCACAAGACATGTGGCTTAAGCCCGCTAGCTCGTGTGAATAAAATAACAAGCAATAAACTAGAATGGGTGTGCGAGGAATGGTCATGATCAAATTGCAATGATCAAACGACCATCATGGATTTTCATTTTTGCACATGTCAAAATTGTTAGTTCTTAAAATAGGGCCACATCTAGGTCTACGAGACTTAACCCTCAAGGAGGAGACTTAAAACTTGTCTTTAAACATGAATATTTTTTCCCTTTGGTAAAAATTAAATCAACAAAAGGCACAAGGTGACCGATGGGACTAGGCTAAGGGGTTGATAAAGATAACAACATGGATGACTTAAGTTGTAACTGAGATGAACATAAATTGAGTATACAAGTCAATGAAGGATTATAATGTTCAACATTCATGACCATACAAATTTTGAAAAGAGGGTTTTTAACCTAAAACCCTAAGCCCTACCCAGAAGCACAGAGCCATGACAAAGCAAGACATATCAGAGACTCGCCAAAATTTGACCAAAATTTAGGATCTCTACCGAAGGCATTGGATCCACAAATTCATGTGAGCATTGAATCATTGTGAGACCCCATTTCTATGAGGCATTTTCCAAACAACCCCCTACCTTGTCAACCCTACCACATTGACAAGCTAGTGAGCTCACTAGCTTGTCAATGTGGTAGGGTTGACATGGTAGGGGGTTGTTTGAAAAAATGCCTCATAGAAATGGGGTCTCACAATGATGATTTCTATAAGGCATTTTTTCAAGCAACCCCCTACCTTGTCAACCCTACCGTATTGACAAGCTACTAAGCTCACTAGATTGTCAAAGGTATTGCATTCTACAAACATGTCTACCAAAACATTAATTCCAAACAATTCACATGCCTTGTCCATGCTTCCATTTTGAGCCTATTTTACAATCATGGCATGCAACAAGACCATATTTCTTTTAGGTATTCCATCCAAAAATTCATGTGACCTTTGTCTATGCTAGAAATACTCTTTAAGAAGATGATTGTAAGTATTTGGTATGAAGCCTTGAATGAAATAAATTTCATTTATTTGTATGGATTCATTTTTAGGAACTAATATTTGTCTCTTTATCATGCTATAGGTAAAATTATCTACCATGCTGAGGAAATAAATAAGGAATAAACCAACACATGAAGAGTATGAAACTAATAAATAAAAGAAAAAAGAATGGATGAGGGAACATCATCAGAAAAATGAATTGGATACGATTGATGAAGACATGCCAATTGAAGAAGAACCTCAACCATCAAAAAGAGAAAAGGCATTGGCAGAAAAAAGGGAACGAATGCGAAAGCTTCATGCTAAGACAAATTTGAATACCGTAGTTGGAGACACACCCTCTACCACAAGTGATATGAAGGGACACCATCTACTTCAAGTGAATATGGAGTGACACCATCTACTACAAGTGAATATGGAGGGACACCATTTACCACAAATGAATATGGAGGGACACCATCTACCGCAAGTGAATATGGAGGAACACCATCCACCACATTTCAAGTTGATATTAAATCATCACTCAAATTTGAGAAATGAGGTAAGACATCATCCCTATGTCAAACTCAAGGTATGTCATCTATTCCACCCTCGATCAAAGGTACGCAATCTAGCCCATCTCACTTAAATATTGATGAAATTCCTAATGGTGAGATGTATGTACCTAGGAGAACACCACCTAGAATTTTTCATAGAAAGCCAAAGTTTTTTATTAATATTGATGAGAATATTTTGTAGCCAATGGAAGGTAAGATTCGACAATGCACTTGTAGAAGATATGCTGATAAGATTTGGAAATTGTTCTTTGAAAATTTAAATGAGACTGCAAGATGCTAACTATTTGTTGAAATGATGCAAGGTATAAAGTATAGAAACATCATAAAGATTCTTGGGTTGAGAATATTGAATACTTCAAGTGAAAATACTATTGTGAAGAATCTAATGGATGCTTATGAGAGTGTGGGTAAGACCTCACACTTAAAAGATAGTAATGTCACCCGACGTGTCATTACGACTTTGGTAAGTAATCAAATAAGGATATCTTGTTTCATTAGAAAGACGAGTCAACAATTGAGAATTAATAGAATTTTTTTATCAAGAACCATTCAAAGGTACCAAAGAATTGAGGACACCGATTCAACTGAATTATGGGCATTCTCAAGGAGTCTCCCATGAAAAGATAAACTAGTTGTTGAAGCATTGAGATCACTAATTGAAGACTATTGGAAGAATAACATAAATCCATCTCTGAATCAAAGGGATGTGGTAAGAAGGAGAATCGGCAGTCAGAACCATGAGCCACATCCAAAGCATTTTTTGGATATGACTCAAACACAATTTTTTCATAAATTTCAAGAGGATTATCCTCAAATTCAAATTTGTCAAAGATATTTTGAAATGCTTAAACATTTTTATATCAAGATGAATCACACACGTACTACTTGTTATTGTAGATTATCTATTGAATTTTCTAACCATTATGATGTTTATCATTCTATATGTTTAGATTTGCATACTAACAATTTTTTGTAGGATTGTGATATACATGCCCCACCAACATCTTCAAGAGAGTTCTTATCAAAAAAATTATGTGAAAGACAGGATGGCCAAATATTCTACATGAAACTATGCTTGGATGGTTCAACACAGTGTTACGAGGGCTTGCAACATATGCTAGTATGCCAACATATGGAAAACACACATGCGGTTAGAAAGCAACTAGTAGAGTTCAAGAAGTATAAAATAGTGGCATACATTACAAAAGATGGCAATCAAGAAAAAATGTGTGATTTGGTTATTTAGAAGATGCCAATGTATTAGTTTATGTCTACATTTTGTGATAGTATAGCGTATGAGTATGTAAGGCATACCCATAGAGCTCAATGGTTGGACTTGGAAGTCAAGTTATGCAAGGACAACTTTCTAGTTGGTAGCATAGTTTCAATGGTTGACTATGCAGAGAACTACACTCTATAGCCACAACACGAGGTGCAATCACAATATTACAACTCCACATAGGTTTCTGTATTTGTGCACATAACACTCATTCATTACAACTCCACATAGGTTTCTGTATTTGTGCACATAACACTCATTCATGTAGCTAATAGTACATAGGACCAAAGGAAGGTATTGGGGGAGTACCACTTTTATATTAGTGATGATCACACACATTCTCCAGAGTTCATGCAAGATTGCTTCTAGTTGTTCTACAATAATTTGGCTCAAAGGGGCATAGCATACAATCAACATATAATATGGTCGGATAACTGTGCAAAACAGTCCAAGAACTCACAGATGTTCTACTAGTTGAGTAGGATGCATGTCATTATAGGTGTTCAACATATGTGGAAATTTTGTGAGGCCAGACATGGAAAGAGGGAGCATGAGGGTGCAATATCATGTGTCAAAAGAGCATTAACACGAAAAGAGTTAAAGTATAAAGACAATGTAAAGTTGATAGATGCAAAATCAATCATCGAGTTGTTTAATGCTTTGATGGGTCTAGGTAATGAAGGTAATTCTTCAGTTCGTATTTTTGGTTGATAGATGATATTGACATTGCACCATATGAGGATTTTTGTACACTGGCAGGATCAAGTGAGCTACACTCTTTCCTTAGCTCAAATGTAGGTTCATGGAGTATCTATATGTGAAATATGGCATGCTTTTGTTCTTCATGTACAATGCAAGCCTAGGATGAGTGCAAGTCAAAGGAGTGGGTTGACAAATGGTGGTTAAGTTATCTTATCCCACTTCAAATGTATCACCCTCCAATGGAATTGGAACTAACATAGATGGAATCATTAGTTGACTTTGACGACATATAAGATCTAGTTCAACTAGGTAATATATCTACTTGCATATTTTTTGAAATTCCTATTGGTATCTTACTTTGTAGTGTATTTCTAATGTTGACTAATTTCATCTAATTTGGTACACATATAAATGTAGGGCATATTTATGCAGTTATTGCAGATGAAGACAATGAAGAGAAAACCTATTATTACTTGTGTTGTTGTGTTGAGGCCACAAAGAAATTGGAGGCCCCAGTTATAGATGGAAAAAACATCAAATACTCTACAGGCTCAGTGGTTGTTAGTGGAATGTGGCTTAGAAGGTACCCACATAAAAGTGTTAATGTTCGGTTGTTTTAGGACTTTGACATGCATTGGAAGATTCTTCATTACTCGAACCTTGTCATGGAATCCAATGTTAATTTGATCAAATATGGGGGTAGATCTTTGAACAAGACCATTTGGAAGGTGCGTGAGTCTAACCATAAGGAAATACTTGACACAATAAAGAGTAGAGCAGATTTGGATGGTTCGTTGGATTAATTTGTAAGTATGCTCATTGGTTCTTATTAATTTGTACGTATGCACATTAATTTGTATGATGCCAAAGCTATGATTCCAATGCTATCATCTAATGTTTATATCATTCATGTAAGTGATTGATGAAGTTATCAAACTTGCAAATGTAGCACAATTTATGTTTAAAACTATGGCAAAGGATATAGAGTTCAATGGTATTTTAT